>JABUQX010023928.1:65000-70000 GCA_015478945.1 Trachelipus rathkii | reverse complement strand
ATCTGAGAGGGAGCTTTTTACATATGTGCTTTCGGATGGCATCGGTGAGACACATAGCTACATGATAGACAACGACATAAATGACTGGCATATTTGTAAAGATTTACAGAGTATTAATCTTGAGTCTTCGTGAAGTTTCTGTGAATGTCTATATCAGTGTTATTTACCCTTATAAATATTTTTAATATTATTGTAAATGTAATTAATGTTAAAATATTTAATATTCCAGTGAGTATATTTAATGTTAAAATATGTAGGTCTGCGATTATTAAAGTTCTAGGTATGTAGTAAAGGTTTTAACTGAAGTTGGTGCTTTAACATCGCCCGAGTAAACGTTATATCTAAATTATATATATATATATATATATATATATATATATATATATTATATATATTATATATTTAATACATATCTAATATTATATTTTATATATATAATATAATATATAATATATATTTATATATATATATATTATATATATAATATTTAAAGTTCTAGGTATGTAGTAAAGGTTTTAACTGAAGTTCTTGCTTTAACATCGTCAAGTAAAACGGTTCGTCATATATATATATATATATATATATATATATATATAATATATATATATATATATATATATATATATATATATATATATAATATATATATATATATATATATATATATATATGCCTCTAATAGCTTCGAAAGATGTATCGTATATCGAGCACGCTACGAGCATGGATGTGGGTAAATTCATGTTCTTCAGCCCTGCTACATGCATGGTGGCGGGTCCTACAGGCTGCGGGAAAACCTTTCTGCTGTTAAACATATTAAAGGATGGTGGAATTTTTGAGCATACACCTGTGAAAATAATCTGGTGCTATAGTGTATTCCAGGAGAAGTTTAATGAATATAATAATATAGTAGAATTCCATGAAGGTGTATACGATATTAAATCATTGGAAAATGTACAAGGTCATAAAGTTATAGTTCTTGATGATATGCTACACAAGTTAAACGAGGATATAGATGAAGCGTTTACGGTGTATTCGCATCATTTAAATATCTCTGTATTTTTCATTACACAGAACATTTTTCATCAAAGCAAGCATATGAGGACTGTTTCTTTAAATACCCAGTATCTGATTATGTTTGGTCAAAAAAGAGATATGAGCCAGGTCAATGTTCTAGGGTCACAGATGTTCCCGTCAGCAAGAAAAGAGTTCTTGAAAGTATATAAAGAAGTTACTTCGGACCCGTACGGCTACTTGCTGTGTGAACTTCACCCTAGGAACACGCATAGAGTCCTGCTCCGCACTAACATTCTACCGCATGAGGTAGAAACTGTGTACATTCCTGAATAATGAGTAGTTTAGTTGTAAAGTATTTGCCTCATAAAAAGATTTAAAATGCTAAAACCGTCCGAAAAGCGTAAATTAATCTGTGATGATGAGAAGCTCATCCAGTGTGTTAATGTGAACTCTGCTTAAAATCTAATAAAGGGGAAAATGTTCCCATTTAACAACAGGCCTCAGAAGGTAAGCTGCGTCGACTAGAAACACCATTAAAAAACTCTCCCGTAACATAAAGCATCTGAAAAATAAAAAGAAGGTGTTGCAGAAGGGGGGTGGTGTATTCCTGCCTCTACTTTTCTCAGTTATTGCTCCTCTGATCACCAAGTGGATATCTTCATAATGAGGAAGGTCGCTGTATTACCGTTTAACGAGTATGAGAAAATGAAATGTAATACTACTTCATCGTTGCAGAGAGCCCACACTCAGCCTACACAAACACAGCCTTACGGGGTGTCGTCCCACTGCAAATTTCCACCCCAAAATCATCAGCATCATTTCTCTCTAGAGAATCAACAACCTTTGAGTCCTGCACAAATTCAGCAGCCAGCTCTGCCTTACAGCTTGATCGATCCTAAAGTTGAACAGATAAGCAATTACGAGCAAGAGGTGTATCGGATATTAAATTCAGACATTAACATCCATGAGAAGCGTATCTTATACCAAGATGCAATGCAGAAATTATTAAGTCTCAAGGATTTGCATCTAAAGGGACCACTAAATAAGTCTGACGTAAAGGAAACAATTTTGCCACAAGAAGTAAAACCTGAGATGAAGATAGAAGACAGCTTAAGAAATATCCTAGAGGAGAGCTTGCCAGCCAGGGCTCGCAGATCAGGTCTAACTCTCTATAATATTTTAAAAGAACAAATAGCTTGGAATGAGTTAGGCCAAATCATTATTGATGATGAGATAGTTAAAGGGTCAAACATTGTGGATTTAATAGCTGATCTCTCACGCGATTGGAAGAAGAGAGCTGTAACAGGATGGCCTACAATCAAGCAAGAGCTTCAGACTATAAATTTTCCACGCTCTTTAATCTTGAACACACGCAGATTAGCAGACTTGGATGATATTCCTAAAACGCCAAGGCCTGATTCTAGTCCTTCAGGCATGTCCTACGCTTCAGATAAATTCAAACGGGTGGTTAAAGGAAGAATAAGAAAAAAGCCGCAAGCCAGTCTTAAATGGATTAATTCATAGTCACGCTGTGGTGTTATTAATATTATTAATTCAATTATATATATAATATAATATAATATATATACTATATATATATATATTATATATATACTATATATATATAATATATATGTATATACTATATATATATATATATATGAATATATATATATATATATAATATAATTTGTTCATTGTTCTAATTTGCTCACTTGTGAATGAATAAATAAATTCACCATATTTATCTCTATGTTTTTTATTTCCTTTTTCCATATATATATATATATATATATATATATATATATATATATATATATATATATATATATATATATATATATATATATATATATATATATATATATATATATATATATTTTTATATGTTAGTAGACACCATGGAGGCTAAGGAGGTGGTTGATAAGTATTATTACGATGTGAAGGAGCCTAATAGCTATGGTGGTATCACAAGGTTTGCCTCGAGGTTTCCGGACATTTGCCGGAAAGAGTTGAAAGCATATCTAGAAGGTGAGGAGGCTTTCACTCTACATAAACCTGTTCGCAGAAAATTTCCTACCAGGAAGACCATAGCCCCCTGTCTAGATAGCGTGTGGCAGCTGGATTTATCCGAGATGGTTAAATACAGCTCGTACAACGATGGATATCAATACATACTTTTTACCATTGATGTGTATTCTAGATATTTATGGTTAAAACCTTTAAAAGATAAAAAGTCAGGCACTGTTTCTGACGCATTGAGAGAAATTATAGAGGGTGACAGACGATGGCCAAGAATGCTGTGGACTGACCAAGGCAGTGAGTTTCTAGGTCGTGAATTTCAAGAATTAGTTAAAGAGCACGACATGGGGTATTACAATACATTCTCAGTGAATAAAGCAGCTATAGTTGAAAGAGTTCAGTGGACTATCAAGGAGAAAATGCACCGGTACTTTACCCGCATGAACACTTTTAAGTATATTGACATACTACAAGACCTTGCTCATTCTTATAATAGATCGTTCCATAGAACTATAAAATCTACCCCTCTAGAAATGTCGAAAATAAAGCCTACGATGGTGGATCATTCACAACGAAGAGTCAGGAAAATAAAGGATAATTCAGGTGTGTGCTTGGGCGATTATGTACGAGTCTCCAGACAGGCGGAAAGGTTTAGGAAAGGCTACGAATCAGGGTGGTCTACAGAGGTTTTCAAAGTTCACAATATTCGAGACTTCCCTTACGATGGCTTAAAATTATATTATTTGGAGGATTTATACGGTGAAAAGATAAAAGGAGGTTTTTACAAACAGGAAATACAAAAAATACGCTTCAATCCTGAAAGTAATGTGTATAAAATTGAAAAGATAATAGACTCGAAAGGAAAGGGGCGAAATAAACAGTACTTGGTTAAATGGGTAGGATATCCTGACAAGTTTAACTCGTATATAAAAGCAAGTGAAATTAAGAATCATTAATCAGTATTCATTGTGACCATGGCGAGTACAGACCACTTCTATTTAACTCTGCCTTCTTCGGCTTCAATGAATCTACATCCTGATAATAAGCTCTCAGACTTCACGACAGAGTTACTGAACCCTATTGACATTGAAAGAGACGTCTATGAAGTCGGGCTGTGTGAAGTGATATTAAATACAGATGTGGAAAATGTCCCGCATAATCTTTTTTGGATGCATGTTTACAGAAGTGTAGATTGTGTTGAAACTATATTGGATGTGAAGAACACAGGCGCTTTAAACCGCGTCACTATGGGAACAAGAGAATACTTTTATGAAAGAATTGCAATGAGGAAATCCTATTTTAAGTCAGTTCCTGCAATGTTCAGTTATTTAAATACGCTTTTAGCGACTAGTAATATGTGTAGAGATCTAATTTACAATACAGATATTCATCCCTCTGATGATGAAGTATTAATTACTTTGAGATCAACGGCAGGCATTAACCTTAGAGACATCGATGTGTTTTTCCTCAGGAGATCGTCATGGCAGCGGAAACACGTTCATGAACGTGAAGGTTGGTTAGATGTCCTCCATGATGTACCTACTATGCTGAAAAGGGTTATGAAAACAGTAGAAAACGAACATATAACCAGGGAAGAATTAATCGACGAGCAAGACAGGGTGTTACATTATACTTGTATCACCTCCGAGATGCTCAAACATCCTGGAATGGCATATGTTTACACTGACATAGTGGAACACCAGTATGTGGGCGATACTACAGCTCCTCTGTTAAGGGTAGTTTATTTTCCTCAAGAGAGTAAGGTAATAACATTCCCAAATGTGCACTATCTCTCACTGAACAGGTCATCGATCGGCTCTATAAGAGTACATATAAAGGACGTGGAAGGTCGGCCATACCCATTTACAAGTGGTACATTGATGTGTAAAGTCCACATTAGAAAGAAACGACCTCATCAGCTATGAAATGATGGAGCATTTTTTAATCAGAATTGAAAATCTCAT
>JABUQX010023928.1:52500-55000 GCA_015478945.1 Trachelipus rathkii | reverse complement strand
GGCTGTACTTGTAGGGTCAATTAGTGTCTTGCCTTATAGTTGAGTAATTTATATATTCTGGTAAATAAATGTTTGCGAAAGATTTGTTGCTGTGAATTAGTGTTTTATGCGAATGTTGTATTTAGTGAAGGTGTAATGTGGTTCTTTATGTTTATTCTTAATTCCATTAATATTCGATGTAAAATGTTAAATGAGTTGTATGGGTTGGGAAATGCATTTTTCTGTAATGGGGTTCTCCTCATATGTAGCAGGAACACCTTTGGAGTTGTATGGGATGGGGAATGCTATATTTTGTATAGGGTTCTCTGCATATGTGGCAGGACACCTTTGGAGTAAAGTTGTCAAGAGTATGTGGGTTTGTGCATTAATATGGAATAAAAACCTCGAACCCAGAAGTTAACTATATAATATCTACCTTCCCAATGCAATAGGTTTATGTAGCTCGAGGACAAATCTCTGTCTCGTGCAATAACTGTTCACAGATGAATTCATATTAGATGCACACCCACATACCTCTTGACAACTTTACTCCAAAGGTGTCCTGCCACATATGAGGAGAACCCTAATACAGAAAATATGCATTCCCGCAGCCCATACAACTCCAAAGGTGTCCTGCTACATATGAGGAGACTCCCATACAGAAAATGCATTTCCAACCCATACAACTCTATTAACGATTTTAGCATCTGAATATTAAATGGAATTAAGAATAAACATAAAGAACCACATTACACTTCACTAAATACAACATTCGCATAACACTAATTCACGAAACAAATCTTTCGGCAAACTTATTTTACCAGAATATATAATTACTCCAAACTATAAAGGCAAGACACTAATTTGACCCTACAAGTACAAGCTTATTATCATTATCCTACTAAATGTCATTATACAGAAACAACAAGTATAATGTGAGTGCCACACAACAACTTATTTAGCGGCGGATCACAGATCTACATATAAGTCAATCGAAAAGTCAAAGTAAACATAAAAAAAAATAAAAAATAAATATTTACTTAATCACCATCCCACATCTCGATATTGTCTTCCAGGCTAATTCTTCTGACTTATCCCCCTTAGCCAGTTTTCACATGTTTTAATCGCTGAACCACAAAACAGGGCTCAGCACAACACATTTCACACCCCTCCCCACACACGACTAATAAGTACGCACTTATTGACCAACCAATAATCATTTCTATCCTCAAAACGCGGAATCATCTCACTCTCGACCACTTCCAGCATAACCCAACCTTGCTTCCCAAACATTCACTTTCTGCTCTCTCAGATTCAAGTTAACACAACTTTGGCAAAGTTTTCACAGCACTCCCCTCAAACCACATTCTGATACTAATCACAATTTAACATAATCACCCAACGCATACACCCCCTTAAAAGAAACTATATAAACTATAAAAAAGAAAACTGCCACGCATAGATTTTACATAAAACCTTTACTCTTTCCAACCAATAGAGTATTTTAATAAAACAGTACAAAAAGTAATCTTAAAAATTTTACCCCTCGGAATCGCACACTTCAGTCCAATTCTTACGTCAGAAATTGACTCCCTCTCAAAATACGAAAAAAATTAAAAAAAAAAAAAAAAAAAAAAAAAAAAAAAAATAACTACCTTAACAACAGAATCAACAACTAAATTACCACACAAAAAATAACTGGCAAAAATTCACCCAAACATTAGATCATAAAGCAAACACTGCCTAATTATACTGTTCCATTATAAAATCTACACTTCTCACACCCTACCACCCCCAATCTACGAAGCCAATCTGGAAAACACTGGTATTATACCCAATCAAAAACCCAGTGCAATATGACTATGTCGCAACTTTTCAAAATCAATCTATAACCTACAAACCCTTCAAATAGACAAATAATAATCAAACGTTTGGAAAAGAAAAACTAAATACTGACCTAGAGGAACCTCCCAGAAGTATCCAACATCATCAAAAACCACAAAAACTCACAAACTGAAGGCTCAGACCACATATCCAGCATTCATCTAAAACATCTGGGAACCAATGCAATCACAGCCCTGCCACAAATATTTAACATCGCATGGTCAAACAACATTTTACCCCCTTTCTTTCTGGAAACCCAGACAAATAGTTCAAATACAAATAGTAAAACTTCCAATAATCCATCCTCCTGTAGACCCATATCCCTCACAAGGTATTAGATACAGTACCCCGTCACCTCTTTAATAAACAAAATACTAAACATAAACCTTCCCATCAAAGAAAAAAAATGAATTAATTTTTACCCTGGCCACACAGTCAGTCAGCTAGGGGCATCATTCATCCCGAGCGCGTAAACTTACTGGAGACCGTAAGAACGAACAAAGAATAATTTCCTGTCGGAGTGCTCAAAACAAACGTTTCGGTTAAGAACAAGGGATGAGAAGTAGGCTCTAGAGTCCAGAGAAAGGAAGGAAGTTTAGAAAGTGCATATTGGAGTAAAGACTGTGAATGTTTAATA
>JABUQX010023928.1:37500-45000 GCA_015478945.1 Trachelipus rathkii | reverse complement strand
CAGGGTTTGTCAATTTCGTTTTAAAATATAGAAATACATTAGATGGATCTAGATATTGGTCTGATGTGCCCGGGATATTGAACTCTAAAGGAACGTCAGTGCTGGTGATCGAGTGTGTGGGGTTAATGCTGATGAAGTTGCTGTCGCTCACGCTAATCTGAGTAGGATTCATCGAGAAGAGATCCAATTCGCTCTTGCAGCAGTCTGGACTAGCAGGGTGAAGGAAATGCATCTTGACGGAGCGGTGTTAGGTTGAATAATGAACAAGACTTCAGATGTAACCCCTTATATACATGTTGACCGAAAGTTGTAGTTAAAGACACCGTCTAGTAGTTAAATGGTGAATACATCAATACGTTTTGTAGATTTTGGCCTTCTAGCCTTAGGGTTTTTCCGCATTGTGATTTTCTTGCGGACTTGCTTCTTCTTCAGAGCTCTCTTCGTCTTTGCCTTTTTCCTACTTGTAACACTCCTGCGTCCTTTAACTTTAGACCTGCCTGGCCTGTCATTTTACGTCTTATTTTACGTTTAACGTCATCGAGCATCTCGTCGGAAACCTCGGCAATCCGTCTTTTTAATGAAGCACGAGGATTGGCTCCTGTCGCTATATCTTGCATCGTGTGCAGACCTGTTCTTATAGCTTTTTTACCTAGATATTCGCCCCCTCTTCTAAACACAGGGATGGCACTTCGCAATAGCTTAGTGAAAAATCCTCCAAGACCGTATCCTCTCTGTGATCTCGATCCAATGAATACTCTCTCCATGCTTATTACTTATGAGGCTGGAGCTTCTTTCCTATACTATCTTTACACTGCAAGAGTATACCAATGAATGAAAAAATGCAATTGATTATGTCCCTTATATATCCTGCAGAGTCATCTATTTCTTGAATGAATTCCAGTAGCATATAGATGAGATTTTCAATTCTGATTAAAAAATGCTCCATCATTTCATAGCTGATGAGGTCGTTTCTTTCTAATGTGGACTTTACACATCAATGTACCACTTGTAAATGGGTATGGCCGACCTTCCACGTCCTTTATATGTACTCTTATAGAGCCGATCGATGACCTGTTCAGTGAGAGATAGTGCACATTTGGGAATGTTATTACCTTACTCTCTTGAGGAAAATAAACTACCCTTAACAGAGGAGCTGTAGTATCGCCCACATACTGGTGTTCCACTATGTCAGTGTAAACATATGCCATTCCAGGATGTTTGAGCATCTCGGAGGTGATACAAGTATAATGTAACACCCTGTCTTGCTCGTCGATTAATTCTTCCCTGGTTATATGTTCGTTTTCTACTGTTTTCATAACCCTTTTCAGCATAGTAGGTACATCATGGAGGACATCTAACCAACCTTCACGTTCATGAACGTGTTTCCGCTGCCATGACGATCTCCTGAGGAAAAACACATCGATGTCTCTAAGGTTAATGCCTGCCGTTGATCTCAAAGTAATTAATACTTCATCATCAGAGGGATGAATATCTGTATTGTAAATTAGATCTCTACACATATTACTAGTCGCTAAAAGCGTATTTAAATAACTGAACATTGCAGGAACTGACTTAAAATAGGATTTCCTCATTGCAATTCTTTCATAAAAGTATTCTCTTGTTCCCATAGTGACACGGTTTAAAGCGCCTGTGTTCTTCACATCCAATATAGTTTCAACACAATCTACACTTCTGTAAACATGCATCCAAAAAGATTATGCGGGACATTTTCCACATCTGTATTTAATATCACTTCACACAGCCCGACTTCATAGACGTCTCTTTCAATGTCAATAGGGTTCAGTAACTCTGTCGTGAAGTCTGAGAGCTTATTATCAGGATGTAGATTCATCGAAGCCGATGAAGGCAGAGTTAAATAGAAGTGATCTGTACTCGCCATGGTCTCAATGAATACTGATTAATGATTCTTAATTTCACTTGCTTTTATATACGAGTTAAACTTGTCAGGATATCCTACCCATTTAACCAAGTACTGTTTATTTCGCCCCTTTCCTTTCGAGTCTATTATCTTTTCAATTTTATACACATTACTTTCAGGATTGAAGCGTATTTTTTGTATTTCCTGTTTGTAAAAACCTCCTTTTATCTTTTCACCGTATAAATCCTCCAAATAATATAATTTTAAGCCATCGTAAGGGAAGTCTCGAATATTGTGAACTTTGAAAACCTCTGTAGACCACCTGATTCGTAGCCTTTCCTAAACCTTTCCGCCTGTCTGGAGACTCGTACATAATCGCCCAAGCACACACCTGAATTATCCTTTATTTTCCTGACTCTTCGTTGTGAATGATCCACCATCGTAGGCTTTATTTTCGACATTTCTAGAGGGGTAGATTTTATAGTTCTATGGAACGATCTATTATAAGAATGAGCAAGGTCTTGTAGTATGTCAATATACTTAAAAGTGTTCATGCGGGTAAAGTAGCGGTGCATTTTCTCCTTGATAGTACGCTGTACTCTTTCAACTATAGCTGCTTTATTCACTGAGAATGTATTGTAATACCCCATGTCGTGCTCTTTAACTAATTCTTGAAATTCACGACCTAGAAACTCACTGCCTTGGTCAGTCCACAGCATTCTTGGCCATCGTCTGTCACCCTCTATAATTTCTCTCAATGCGTCAGAAACAGTACCTGACTGACTTTTTATCTTTTAAAGGTTTTAACCATAAATATCTAGAATACACATCAATGGTAAAAAGTATGTATTGATATCCATCGTTGTACGAGCTGTATTTAACCATCTCGGATAAATCCAGCTGCCACACGCTATCTAGACAGGGGGCTATGGTCTTCCTGGTAGGAAATTTTCTGCGAACAGGTTTATGTAGAGTGAAAGCCTCCTCACCTTCTAGATATGCTTTCAACTCTTTCCGGCAAATGTCCGGAAACCTCGAGGCAAACCTTGTGATACCACCATAGCTATTAGGCTCCTTCACATCGTAATAATACTTATCAACCACCTCCTTAGCCTCCATGGTGTCTACTGGCATGAGTAAAAAACATATATATATATATAAAAAAAAATATATATATATATATATATATATATATATATATATATATATATATATATATATATATATATATATATATATATATATATATATGGTAAAAGGAAATATAAAACATAGTGATTAATATGATGAATTTATTTATTCATTCACAAGTGAGCAAATTAGAACAATGAACAAATTATATATATATATATATATAGTATATATATATATATATATATATATATATATATATATATATACTATATATATAATATATATATATATATATATTTATATATATATATTATATTATAATTGAATTAATAATATTAATAACACCACAGCGTGACTATGAATTAATCCATTTAAGACTGGCGTACGGCTTTTTTCTTATTCTTCCTTTAACCACCCGTTTGAATTTATCTGAAGCGTAGGACATGCCTGAAGGACTAGAATCAGGCCTTGGCGTTTTATTAGGAATATCATCCAAGTCTGCTAATCTGCGTGTGTTCAAGATTAAAGAACGGGGAAAATTTATAGTCTGAAGCTCTTGCTTGATTGTAGGCCATCCTGTTACAGCTCTCTTCTTCCAATCGCGTGAGAGATCAGCTATTAAATCCACAATGTTTGACCCTTTAACTATCTCATCATCAATAATGATTTGGCCTAACTCATTCCAAGCTATTTGTTCTTTTAAAATATTATAGAGAGTTAGACCTGATCTGCGAGCCCTGGCTGGCAAGCTCTCCTCTAGGATATTTCTTAAGCTGTCTTCTATCTTCATCTCGGGTTTTACTTCTTGTGGCAAAATTGTTTCCTTTACGTCAGACTTATTTAGTGGTCCCTTTAGATGCAAATCCTTGAGACTTAATAATTTCTGCATTGCATCTTGGTATAAGATACGCTTCTCATGGATGTTAATGTCTGAATTTAATATCCGATACACCTCTTGCTCGTAATTGCTTATCTGTTCAACTTTAGGATCGATCAAGCTGTAAGGCAGAGCTGGCTGCTGAATTTGTGCAGGACTCAAAGGTTGTTGATTCTCTAGAGAGAAATGATGCTGATGATTTGGGGGTGGAAATTGCAGTGAGGACGACACCCCGTAAGGCTGTGGTTGTGTAGGCTGAGTGTGGGCTCTCTGCAACGATGGAGTAGTATTACATTTCATTTTCTCATACTCGTTAAACGGTAATACAGCGACCTTCCTCATTATGAAGATATCCACTTGGTGATCAGAGGAGCAATAACTGAGAAAAGTAGAGGCAGGAATACACCACCCCCCTTCTGCAACACCTTCTTTTTATTTTTCAGATGCTTTATGTTACGGGAGAGTTTTTTAATGGTGTTTCTATGTCGACGCAGCTTTACCTTCTGAGGCCTGTTTAAAGGAACATTCCCCTTTATAAGATTTAAGCAGAGTTCACATACACACTGGATGAACTTCTCATCATCACAGATTATTTTGCGCTTTTCAGCCGGTTTCAGCTTTTTAAATCTTTTTATAAGAGGCAAATACTTTACAACTAAACTACTCATTATTCAGGAATGTACACAGTTTCTACCTCATGCGGTAGAATGTTAGTGCGGAGCAGGACTCTATGCGTGTTCCTAGGGTGAAGTTCACACAGCAAGTAGCCGTACGGGTCCGAAGTAACTTCTTTATATACTTTAAAGAACTCTTTTCTTGCTGACGGGAACATCTGTGACCCTAGAACATTGACCTGACTCATATCTCTTCTTTGACCAAACAGGATCAGATACTGTGTGTTTAAAGAAACAGTCCTCATGTGCCTGCTTTGATGAAAAATGTTCTGTGTAATGAAAAATACAGATATATTTAAATGATGGGAATACACCGTAAACGTCTCAGCTATATCTTCGTTTAACTTGTGCAGCATGTCGTCCAGAACTATTACTTTATGACCTTGTACATTTTCCAATGATTTAATATCGTATACACCTTCATGGAATTCTACTATATTATTATATTCATTAAACTTCTCCTGGAATACACTATAGCACCAGATTATTTTCACAGGTGTATGCTCAAAAATTCCACCATCCTTTAATATGTTTAACAGCAGAAAGGTTTTCCCGCAGCCTGTAGGACCCGCCACCATGCATGTAGCAGGGCTGAAGAACATGAATTTACCCACATCCATGCTCGTAGCGTGCTCGATGTACAATGCAACTTTCGAAGCTATAGTGAGAGCATATATATATATATATATATATATATATATATATATATATATAATATACATTTCTAAAATATATAGAGAGAATATATATATATATATATATATATATATATATATATATATACACGAACGTTTACTCGACGATGTTAAAGCAAGAACTTCAGTTAAAACCTTTACTACATACCTAGAACTTTAATAATCGCAGACCTACATATTTTAACATTAAATATACTCACTGGAATATTAAATATTTTAACATTAATTACATTTACATATATATATATATATATATATATATATATATATATATATATATATATACACGAACGTTTACTCGACGATGTTAAAGCAAGAACTTCAGTTAAAACCTTTACTACATACCTAGAACTTTAATAATCGCAGACCTACATATTTTAACATTAAATATACTCACTGGAATATTAAATATTTTAACATTAATTACATTTACAATAATATTAAAAATATTTATAAGGGTAAATAACACTGATATAGACATTCACAGAAACTTCACGAAGACTCAAGATTAATACTCTGTAAATCTTTACAAATATGCCAGTCATTTATGTCGTTGTCTATCATGTAGCTATGTGTCTCGCCGATGCCTTCCGAAAGCACATATGTAAAAAGCTCCCTCCCAGATATCATAGTATGTTTGGCCTCTGGATCGGTAGCATAGATGCTTTCAGCCCATCGTTTTCTAAGAAGATGTATGAATTTCTGCACATCGATAGTGTCTAGGAATCGTTTAATAACAGTATCAGAATCATCAACCATCATTTTCTTGAATGCGTAGTATTCCTCGTATAACATATAATGAACGACTGTTACATAGTTAGATAACACACTCACTCTCTTCATATGCCTTAGCACCCTTCCGCCTACCTCTGACATACACTTCAACCGCTGTATTCCTGAGATGAAGAATCCATGTGAAGTACGTTCAAATGCTTCTAAACCATTAGTCCTTTCCCATAGTCTAACTTCCACGCCGATGGTGTTCGCATGTTTAGAGAAGGTTAGAGTAAGCTGTTTTTCCTTTGCTCCTTTGCTCTGGCTGATAACTGTTTTCGAGTAGTTTAAAGCCACATTAGGGTTAAAGTAATTAGTAAGCCAGGTCTCGATGTGTTTACATATACACAGTAATTCATCGGGACTCATGTAAACACGCCGTGTGTTGTAATATGATGAATTACTAACACACGTGAAGAATTCAGTTCCATTAGGGTTTCTTTTATATAAGAATGCAACTCCGCAACCAGGTATCTTTACTTCCCACTGAATGATGTCTTGTACAGAGGTATACCTATTAAGACGAATCATTTTGTGTTCTTTCTGGAAGCGGTACACTTTTAAGATAGGGTAGAGAACTTCCTCACAGCTCAACAGCTAGAGCGACTATAGTTTGAAACGAGATTAGACTCACAAGGGATCGTATATAATTCTCGCCAAAAACAATGTAGGGGTAATAGAGATAAGGCTGACGTCCACCCAAATCCACAAGGGATCATTTATAATTCTTGACCACCACAGTGGGGGTGAATTTGAGATAGGGTTTAACATCGACAATGCAAGTAAGACAAACGTAGTTTTTACGAATCTGTTGTAGAGTAAATAATAATAATTTCATTTTTATTACGACGTGTCGTTTCCAACTTATAAATAATAATAACTGATAATAGAATAATATTAAATAATAATAATAATATAATAATAATAATAATAATAATAATAATTAATAATAATAATAATAATAACAGTAATAATAAGAGTGTGTTGTGTGTGTGTGTGTGTGTGTGTGTTGTGTGTGTGTGTGTGTGTGTGTGTGTGTGTGTGTGTGGTGTGTGTGTTGCAATATTGCATCGATGCATCGATGCATCGATGCATCGATGCATCGTTGCAACGTGCAATAATGCCTATGTGACTCTGGTCCAAAACACTTTCATAGCTTTTTGGGGTGATAGTTGCTTTCATGTTGTTTTTTTTGTACTCAATGTCAAGGCAATTGTCTGTTGTTGGTTGTTGTCGTTGTCGTTGTTGTTGTTGTTGTTGTTTGTTGTTGTGTTGTTGTTGTGTTGTTGTTGTTGTTGTTTTTTGTAGCCTTTGTGACTGTCACTGTTTTGCTGTGGGATTTTGTGATGATGGAGAGATGGGTAATGGGCATGCGAGAAGAAGAAGAAAAAGATTTTTTAAAACACTTTCGTACCTTTGATGATTGAAAATAATAATAATATAAATAATATAATAAATAATAATAAT
>JABUQX010023928.1:15000-27500 GCA_015478945.1 Trachelipus rathkii | reverse complement strand
TCTTTGTGACGTTTTGAATGGGTCACTTCCTAGTTTCCTGTAGGTCAATTCATCCTGTAGCAAAGCAAGTGCCTTGATTAAATAAACATCCCTATCCATCATGATAATCTTATTATCCTTCTCAGCCTTTAATATTTACCTATGACTACTATATTTTTATTAATTACTGAAAATATTCAAAGATGGTATACCCATAAGACCAATAAATAATCAGTAATGTAGATTGTATTATTACAAACTATTAAAAGCATTTTTAAAACTTTAGCTGCGTTTCCAGAAGCCCGACTGCAGCCCGAGCGGGCACACAGGCACATATGCATCGTTTCCAACGCCCGTTTGTGCACTTCTACGTCATGTAAACGTCACAGTCAGGCGCCCGTTGTTAAATTCTCGATTTTGGGAATTAGTAAACGGGCGGGCTTCGGAAGGATATTTTGTTTACAAGCAAATTTCTTTACAAAACATGTGTCGGAAATGGCTTGCCAAAAGTTTTTTAATATTTTAGTTAACTTTTATATTAAGGATACTAAATATATCGTATCATTTCATAAAATAGATAAATATAAGAGTGTTGTTTACAATTGTCAGCTGATCCGACGGGCGCGCTCGGTCGTTTTAAGGTACTCAAATTTCCTGTTCTCTGATTGGTTAATGTAATTTTTTTTCAATTCGAAGCGTTTCCGAGACGATTTTGCACACGGGCTGTATTCGGGCTTCTGGAAACACAGCTACCGTTCCCATTATTGGAAAATATATCATCGTCACATATTAAAAATTCGATCGATTTCGTGGAAAATGTGAGATATATTGACTTGGACGGTAAATATAGCTTTGATGTTATTTCTTTGTTTAAGAAAGTGCCTTTAAACTTAACCTTGGAGTGTCTAAAAGAATATTTGGAAATTCATGATTTTCCACGTTCAGTAAATATTGAAGTATTTGTATAGCAAATGTATTTCCCAAGTTTATTTTTTTTATTTAAAGGAGATTTATATTTGCAGACTTCAAAACTAAGTCTGGGTACACCAATTTCACCAATTCTGGGCAACCTATTTATGGAATTTTTTGAATTTAGATTTTTGCCAAATATAATAAATACAGAATGCTTTTGGGTTAGATACGTAGATGATATCTTTGCAGATGTGCCAGATCATTTTGCATCGTAAAGGGTACTTTGGCAACTGAATGATTTTCACCCAGATATAAAATTTACTTTTGAGCAGGAAAATGAAAGAAAACTACCATTTCTAGATATTTTTATTGATTGGAAGTTATAATAATTGACTAACCTTTAATATCCAAGCAAAAAAGACACATACTGACAATTATGTACAATCGTTGTACTCTCATGATACGCATATAAAATTCGACATAGTTAAAGGTTCCTTTCTAAGAGCGTTCAGAATTTGCAGCCCTTGTTATATTGACCAGGAAATTAAGTATATTTATAATGTCTTTAAAAATATAGGCTATCTCAGGATTTCATCTCTAGAACCTTGACAGCTGAAAAGAGAAAGTTTTACGCTCCTACAACTTGACCGTTTCCGAAAACAAAATCGTATTAAGGATACCAGGCAATATAGAGAGACTTAAGGAAAATATACCAAAGAAATTTATGTTAATGCCCACCATACCCAACACGACTAAAAGATTTTTATGTTAAGCTAGACTTGATGAAAAAAAATTAATCAGGGTGTCTACAAGATCATTTGTAAGTATTGTCCCTCTGTTTATTTTCGTGAGACTAGTGATTTTTTTAAGATGATATCAACCTACCTACCCACTAAGGATAGGTGACCGGGCCTCATCACTACATAAGCACCGAGAAGATTTGTATCACAGAATAAACTTTCCTACTATGGCTTTGATATATCCGGATACAGATGCTAACAGAAGAGTAGCTAATGGAAGCTTTCTTTATTAAAAATGTTCGTAATTTTAATAGTCTTCAGATCAACCTTATCGATGATTTTACTAATATTTTATTATTAAATAGTTCAAAACTGTTTAAATTTGTTGGGAATCTAAATATAATAAGTTTCATTTTTTTCCTTGTGTATTATTTTAATATTTTCATTTTTCTTGTGACGAGTCATATTATATATAAGAGCAACCTAAATTATGTATTTTTTATTATTTTTAATTGATTTACATTTTTACAAGTTCAAATGATGAAAATTTATAAAGAATGAAACGTGTACTTTCTACGAAAGTCTAGCCCACTTTTATAAATTGTTTATTAATTTATTTCTTTTGAGGGTTATACTAAAAGTCACAAGTCTAACACCAATCAGTGTGTTAATTTAAATATAATACTAATATATAAATATTAATATCATATATAATATATAATATATATAAATATTATAAAAATATATATATAATAATATAATATATATATCAGTATGTAATATATAATATATGAGATGAGAGAGAGAGAGGGAGAGAGAGAGTAGAGAGTTATATTGTGTGAAGAAAGGGGGTTTAAATGAGAGAATAAATGAAAGTACGTGAGATGGTTTGGACATATGAAAAGGATGAATGACAGTCGGAATTGCGTTAAGCGAGGATGTATACGTGGTGGAGTGTGTAGGAACATTCGAACCCGGCTGCGGAGACCGAAGTAAAAAGTGGATGTGTCAGGAAAGAATGTCTGAAGGAGAAGAGGTGTGAGTTGGCAGAGGACGAGATATAAGGATTTCATCAATAAGCAGTAGTGGAGGGGAGTTTTGTGAGGGGGGTATGGTTGTGGGGCCCACCTGGGGAAGGGGATGAACCCTATACTTGACGATATGCCATAGGAAGGGTCCGTGCTGCGGTCACGCTAACAGCGAAGCTCTATGGTGGGATTTTCATCTGACTGCGACGATTTCTCAATAAAAGGTATAATATATAAAGCAGGCGGTAAGGCTGGGCTTCTTATTCGACTGTGTCATAATTCTTCTTACCACTTTTCTTTCCGGTGCAATGTCAACGACACCTTACACCCGAAAGTCCTGGGTGAAGGAAGGAAGTGAAGATAATAAATTAAAATAAATAATAAAAAATAATAAAAAATAATAAATAATAATCTAATAATAATAAAATAATAATAATAATAAATATAATAATAATAATAAAAATAATTATATAATAATAATAATAAAATAATAATATATAATAATCAATAATAGATTTATCTATATATTTAATTATTATATATATTATATAAATATATATTATATATTATAATAATAGTATATATATAATATATATTATATATAAAATATATATTATTATAATATATATATATTATATATAGTAATATATATATATATATATTTAAAAAATACATAAATATATATATAAATATATATATACTATAAATATTATATATATATATATATATATTAATATATAATATTATAATACTATATTTTATATATATATATATATATATATAATATATAATATATATATATATAATAGTAGGAACGAGTGAAGAGCCCACTTAAGGGAACGCATTAGCGTCTGCATCCGGGGCATTACCAAGCCTCCGAAGGGGAGGTTAAGGCCTCAAGCCCTATCGGCCGTAGGGACCTGAAAGCCCGCCTTACATCCCTTCCGGGAGGTGAACTCCCCTACTCCGGGTTACAACACTCCTCTATCAAGGGGAAGTCCCCTTGGGTTTTCATTTCGGAAGGTTAATTGTTGCTTAGATACTCTGGTAAAATGAAACTGTTTATTCGTAAGTTATGTACGTTATGTTAAATATTACTATGACAGTGGAAAATAAACACTGATTTGTTTTAGAGAAAGATTCAGAACTGGTATTAGAATTTGTGTGTTTAACTAGACGATGAGTGGTTCAGAAAACGTGAGCCTAGGTTAAGTTTGTATGGTAGATGCTTAGGTTGCCCCTAAGAATTTGGCTGATAGTCTACGTTTATTCATGGTTACAAATTGATGTAATAAGATCTCGAACGAGTGGCACTTTGCTTGAAAGATATGTTGTCCAATTCATGCAGTCAAATATGACGGATTCTAGATAGATTGTCACTTGTTAATATGATTTTGTATAGATAAACGGACTTTTAACCTATGTGCATATATGCGAGATAAGTGGGAACATATCGAGTATTGTATGACCTGCTAGCTACTTTACCTTTGATTAATAAGAGAATTTCAAAAGGACATGTTAGCTGTAATTATTCAATACGTCAAGTATGTTAAGGTACGTTTGCATTTGTACATTATATTCTTAGTTGCGGGTATGATATGTTAGCTCTATTTGTGAAGCTAAACTTTGTTGCGTAAGCATATAAATCGTAGGTCAGTATATAAAGAATTATATTTTTCTATTTTTTTTCCCCAAAATGATACTCGAAATATGACTTGATCAATGTTCAATAGACACAGACGGGTGGGATAGCGAGAGGGAAATGCAGGATGGGGGTTTTGATTACTGGATTTACTGATTTAACTGCTTTAAAATCCATAACTATTACGCAGCTTCTTCTGAGTGATTATGTTATTCAACGCAGAACTTATTTTTTATGTTAAGTCAGGCCAAATAATTTATGTTATATTTATGTGAATGTTTGGGTATAACTTTGTTATGTCTTGCAATTTATTTGCTAGGAGATTAGGAATTATTACGATGTTAGTGAATGTAATTTATTGTTAAATATTACGAAGTTGATGTAAAAATTTGTTATTATGTGAGCATTATATTCTTTGTCAGTAGATGATAGACAGGTTTTAATGATAACACTTCATTGTTAAATATTATCTGATGTTATGTAAATAACATTGATATGTCATAGATATATGTACTTGACAAAGTGTGAATAAGGTTACGTTTGCTACGAAGTGTTAGGATTATTAACGTGCTGTTTAAAGTAGCGAAGTTTTGTTTGTGTAGTTTATTCGTACGTATGGTGTGTTAGGTAATTGTCGTTGTAACAGTATATTTCTTAAGTTCAAGGTTATTGTATTTTAGCTTATTAATGAAAAAACGTTGTTACGATTTAGCATATATTTCCAGATCGGTTGGTAATATAAAGAAACTTATTTTTGTGTTATGGTTAATCAGCAAATGATCAACCGAATGTGTCGTGAAATCAATTAAGATTCAATAGATAAAAGGTCATGAGGGCGAGTGGGGAAGGGTTGAGTGTTTTGATTTACTAGACTTTCACTGCTTAACAAATCTCAAGTAAAGCTATGCAAAATTTACTATGATATTTTTTATTCAAAGAACTTATTTTTATTTTATGATTGGATAAAACTTTGTTATGTTTACCATTATTCGTTGGTCTGTATGTAATTAAGACAAGGTTGAATAAATTTTGTTAAATATATATATGAGATAAAATTGTAAAATTTAACGTTAATAATAGTGGGCCGACTCTATGAACCATTTCACGACATATTGTTTAGTTTGTCTGCTCTTTACGTTCACTTTACTGAGGATGTAAGTGTGGAACTTAGTATAATGATTATCAAGTTTATTCAGTGGCTTAAAGTTGTGTTAAGATTAGAGGTGTACCGTATTTTACTTAGTTCATATGATGCTAGGTTATACACTTTAATTAAATAGGAGATAACCTTGTTATGTTATAGCATATCTTCGATGTTAGTATATAGAGAACCATTTTGTGCTATGTTTATCCGAAATGATAAGCTTACGAAATTGCGACACAGGAAGTAACAATGTGATTGTTTAAGAGGTGCGATAAAACGAGAGAGTGAGATATACATGACTAAGTATGAGATTAAATTGCACGAGTCACACACACGTGAATACGATATCACGTCATGTTTGTAACGGCATGTCCAAGGTACTATTACTGTTGTCTAGATAGGATATTATTTTGATATTAAATGTTATTAGTTATATCCGTGCGAGTAAGGGTGTGTTAGGTTTGATACATTTGAGTATCATCACTATTCGTAGTTCGGTAATAGGCTAATGTTAGCTTATTAATGAGAAAACAATAGTTAACTGTAGCATTACTATCGTTGGTTAGTAATTAAAGAACTTATTTTTGTACTAGTGTTATTGTCCGAAATGAACTCGATATGATATTCTGAACAATTGAAATCAATATCAAAAGATCATCAACAGGTGGTAGGGAGGGGATGGGTGGGGTCGGTTGAGCCTTGATTTAACTGATTTAGCGCTTTAAATTCGTAAAACTAATTAACACTTTACTATTCGTATATTATTCAAAGAAAATTATTTTTATGTATGTTTTGGATATAAACTTTGTTAGTTTGCAATTTATTTGTTGGGGATTATGATATTTAGGAAGGTTATGATAAGATTTTGTTAACTATTTACATGTATTATATGTATATATTATTTTGTTACTTTTGCTAATAAACTGGTAAAAAATGTTTCTCTGACAGGTATGATACATTTGTTGTTTATTGTTAGCTGTGTCAATGCAGGATTAACTTTAAATTAAGGTTAGAGAAATGTTTGAAATGTATGATTTCGAAGTTGAAGTAGTTGCTGTGTGAAATATTACGATGTGAAGGGATGAAGTGGAAAACTTGTGTTAATGGGACAGTTACGTGTGTAAGTTTGTTGTAGTTTTGTCGTTGTAACATTTTTTCTTAGTTCATGTTACGCCCTGTAATTTTATTGATGTGGAAACTTTTATACGTTAGCCGGATATCATTGCAACGGCTCGTTACAATAAGTACTGGCCATGTTGTTAAGTGTGGAACCTATAGTAAAGTTAACAGGTGTTGAGGTAGCGCGAGTTTGTGTCTATGGGTTGTTCGTTGTACGATTATATAACTAGTTCATGAGATGCTACGTAAGCTGACTTAATGGGAAACAAAACTTTTACGTGTACATCACATATTTCGTCTGATCGACACTGTATAAAGACGAATATAGAGTTTTTCTTGCGTTATGTGATACTTAAATATCACTCAAAATAAGCGAGATGAAAAATCACAGTAGATCAGTGGTATAGAAGTTGTAACATCGATTGCCTGTCTATTTGTCTAGGTTGTTCAGGTGATAAAGACTACATGGGTACAATACGCGCATTCGAGCATGGTACATAGGACCTACAATACTTTACTATGTTGTATTATCCTTTAAGGTATTATGGTACTTTGTTAAGATTATGGTGAACTTTTTGTTATGAATGATTACCTAATTTAAGATAGTCAGTCACTTGAGTTAGGATAGAGATATACACATTGACAAAGCGTGACTAGGTACGTATTAGTATGTTATGTAAAGTATACATCAACTGATTGGTTAAAATGTGAGACTTAATGTTAATGTTAACAGTACACCTTAAGGTGATGTTGTTATCGTTGTGTACATATAGTAGTTCTTATTATCAGCGTAACGCTATGTTGCTCTTATTGGAGTCGGAAAGAGCTTTAGAGTTACGTATAGCAATATTCAGCGATCCGTGAGAGAGGTGAAAATTAGCCAAATATTTAGTTAGAATCATATACCAATGTTAATATAATTTCACTGTACTTCACAGAGTATGCAAACACAAAGTTGAGTAGAGGTTTACGTTTTGTATGTTATGTATCATGTGTAATTTAACGTTGTTCACGGGGACCAAGTACAGTTCTATTCATGTTTAAGGTGTTGGTTCGGATTGTCGTGTGGTAGGAGATATGTCAGTACGTTCAGATGAGTGCGAAGAAGAAAAGGAAGTAAGCGCTTGGATTAAATGTGAAAACTTTGTATAGTATATTCTCGTCTTGATCAGTTGTAATCAAGATCTGTCTTAATAGTTATGTTTATCCAAAATGATACTCGAAATGCCTGACGTCTGAATACAATAGATCAATAGACACATAGATCAACTAGATAAATGAGATCAAGGTTGGGATATACGGAGTGTAGGTTGGGTACGTCTAGTACTGATTATCTGGCTTTTAGGGTACTTAAACCATCGGTTAGGCAATGTTCACTAAAAAATATGACTGCAACAATTAGGAGTCAAACATACGATCATACGACAATAGATCAGAAAGACACAGGAGGTTTGGCGGGAACACACGACAGATGGTTGAGAGAGACCGTCAATGCGTCTGTCGGAGTAAAGGGATATATGTCTATGACCCATAGCGCCATACCCGATGTTCTACAGACTATGAGCGTGAACAATAGATCACAACTAGCAAGTCTAATAGAGTCAAGAGAGAACAATGTAGACTCTAAATAGATCATGGTTGAGGAGAGGTGAGTGTTGATTTACTGATTTACTGCTTTAGTACTGTAAAAGATGACAATTTATAAAAAATATGCACTGAATCAATAATCGACATAGATCAATAGATTCAACTACGAATCATAAATAAAGTACGATCAATAGAGTCACTGGTTGGTACAGGAGGAGCACGGTTTGGTGGTTTGATTTTACTGATTTACTGATTTAGGGTATGTAAAAACATGGTAAAACCAAAATGTTCAGAAAAAAAAGTAGACTTGAAATCAATAGATCAATAGAGGCCCAATAGATCAAGGTAGATCAAAGAGGATCCAACATATGATCAACGAGAGGGGCTGAGGAGCAGTTTGGCTTTCCACTGATTACCTGTCTACTGATTAGGAGCGTAGTGTTAAGAAACGTACATTGCTAAGAGTATAGATGATAGAATCAAAAGAATTAAGAAATTTTTGTTGTATGTTGATTATCGTACTTTTTTTATTTGTTAATCTCTTATATTTTTTTATTGATAGGTGTCTCTGAATCATTATCTTTAGAGAAACCTACAGACCCACATACTAACTATATGATACAATCCCACCAGAGTAGTACGTAATTCAGCAAATATTTAATGACTCGCCCAGTGCTACCTCGCATCGGAGCCAGCACCGGGTGCAGTTGTCACCCCTTCTAACTCCTTCTTCAGACTTCTTCATTAGTGTTTGACTTCCATTTATTCTCCTTCATCTTCTCCATTCTCCTTCGATCTTCGGCCTATGTATTGCACTCTGTTCTTTTTTCAGTCGAGACGAGATAAAAGCCACCCCCTAATAACACGGCGGCCTAGACCCCAAAAGCGACTTAAAACCCATCCATATGCGAGGAGGAATCTACGGATCCCTCGATAACCAAATAGCCACACCAACATATGTTTTATAATAACACTAAGTAAGTTTAAGTGCGACAACTGAGTGTATTAAACATTATCGTATACAAAGGCAGTGGCTACCGGCACCGGTGCCGGAGTTCAACTCCTCCGATCCGATACCAATCTTTCTAGAGATAAACTCTGCAATTCCTCTCACCAAAATTTCCAGAAACCAATTACAATCACTTCGTAATGTTTAAGGGGGTGGGTCCCCCTCGGGAGGACCCCGCGGGAGATAACCTCGTCTAAAAAAGACGAGGTTACCTGGTCGACCATCTAACCATCCGCCACTCCAAATTTTAACGCGATACACGATAACTCTAACCACTGTGGATATTAACCGGCGTCAGGAGCTGAGCATGTCTAAGGAGCAGTTCATTATATGCATATGAAGAGACCTCTCAATATGAGTCATAAATTTATAAAGTATGCATTAAAATTAATAAGTTATAATCAAATTAACGAAAATTATTACATTTTAGTCACTTAGAGTAATAATAATACATAATAAGAATGAGGAGAAGCATATACTATATATGAAATAATAAGTAAATTTGCTGTATAAAGAAAAGAAGTTTAGAGAATGAACCAGACTCGTTCGCTCGGTAGACACTGAGCGGAGTCGGAGCTCGGGAGCCGGAGTCGAGCGGAGCCGAAGTCGGAAAAGTGATAAAAAACGATTCCTGACACGAATCCGTTTTCGACTCAGAATAAGATGACTCCTTACGGGAGAAACGTAATGCCTTGCGACGTAGGAGAGAATAATAATAATAAAATTAATAATAATATAAATAATAATACATAATAAGTAATAATATAATAATAATAAAATGATAATGTCAATAAATAATTATTTACTAATAATAACATGTAAAATATATAAAATAAAGCATGACAATATCAGACGCAAGTATATGTAGGTAATTATCTATAAAGGAACATGGGGACAATGTCGTCTTAGATCGGCTACACGCTGAATAAGAACAGAGCAACGCAACTGACTTTCCTATAAATGGGACTACTCACAGTCGTTCCATAACTAGCTATATAATAAGGAAACTATAATATTACTAAACATAATAGTATCATAAAAGTTAATATATATACTATACTACCTAAAGTTTATTACTAATAATATTGGTAAATAGTAGTCACGTATTAATATATTAAATTATAAATTATATATATAATAATTAATATTTATTTAATTTTTTAAAATAAAAAATATATACTCGTGAAAATTTCTCATAAGGGATAAGACAGGGGGCCAGGGGGCATGCCTCCCCATAAACTCTGCGAAATAAAAAACAGAACCTTACAAGATGTTTGCCAGCACAACGCGTTTAAGGGTTAAGATAGGTAGAAAAAACAAGAAAAAAGATGCATGCAATCGTAAGATGAATAAGGAGTGATAATTACGAATTTACTAACGTATTTAAACTTGCATTTTTTTCTCAAAAGCAAGTGTTTAGTGTGATTTCAGCTCTCATCAGTGCTTTGAAAGTCCACTAGATATGTTGCTTTTATCCCAGAGATCGTCTTTGACAGTAATATCTCTCGCTAGAACTCGTCAATGTTTGTCGATAGTCATTGTTACAATTGTTTTATATATCTGTAGCTTACCTCATTGATATTCAAGTCTGCAGAAACAGCACACAAGAAAACAATTGAAAGAAAATAAAAGAAATATTTACAGCAAGTTTGAGTACTCATAAGTTCTTCTCTGCGGAACCCATGATTTTAACTTTAAGAATGGGTATAAATTGGGGAATGGTCATAAGAAAGTGGTGATGTGGAATTTGAAAGGGAAACATATTCAAGGACGAAAGAATGCCGTATGGACGTCTCCGATAATTCAAAAGAACACTAGCAATTGTTTGTATGGAATTATCATGAAAATAACATTGATTGTCGCAGATTGCTAAAAAATTTGGTGTCTTACTAAGCCATATTGGGGCCGATTGAAACTGGTTCGGATTTTGTCAGCAATGACATTATCTATATAATTAGAGGTTTTTTTCCGATCTTGAAAAAAGGGACTGTCGAGACAATTTTTTGCGGGTTTGACGTTCTTGAGGAGGACGGACAAAACATTGCCCATAACGATTGATTTGTTTTTTACTGGCTCATTAGTTTATTGTCACAGTGAAGAGGACGGGAGCAGAAACGTCGGAAGAGCGATAGGGATGAAAGTTGACAAAAGTACCGAGAACAGGGATTGCACGATCTTAAGAGAGGAAATTGTGAGATAAAGTGTTTTCAAAAATTAAATTTCACAAGGTTGGGAACGATCCCCCCTCGAAGACACTGGGTGACTAGGGCTTAGTCTCATCGAATCTATAGCTCTCGAAGGGGGAATATCTGGTGAGTAATAAGTCGTAGCGAGATGTGCATCGTGAAGGCGACGAGAGGGCAATATCAGGAAAGGGTAAAAGAAGAGCCCAACATTGAAAGAGTTTGAAGAATGGAAGGGGGTTGAAAGTTCCATCGGCATTATGAATATAGATGTTAGATGGAGTACCGAAAGATCTATTAATGAAGCAGAATAAGTAGAGATAAGTAGGAACCCTGAGGAACACCCACTATCGACAAAAAGGAGAGAGTCCCATCAACAGACACCGATATTGAAGCGGGAATTGGAAAGACAAGTGAAATAAAGTAACAAGAGAAGGAGGGGAAATCCAAGGGAGGGGAGCTTGGAGAGAAGTGTCGCGTGCCATACCCGTTCCAAATGCTTTCTGGGGGATATGTCAAGCGCGCCCACCGGTACGCAAGGTCGTGATCCTGAGGTGAAACCAAATCTTAGAAGGTAAGGTATCACCCATTAGAAAACCCCATCGACCGGGGTCCCGAAAGCGTAACTGGGCGGATCGGTAAGAAAGGAGAGATTCAGAGGGTTAATGAAAGAAGGGTTTGGAGGAAAGTTTCAAAGAGTCTTAGATAGATATACAGTTAAGCTAAGGGCCCCGGTAAAAAGTTGAAGGATAGGAGCGGCTTCCTCTTTTTCGGAATAGGGGTTGGACCATCAGCAGCTACTGTATGGTCCGCCGTGTCACATACGTGATTGTGAAGATCATACAGTTGGTCAACAGAGCCAGATGTCGCAGATCAGCATAGCTCTGGCTGGGCGGGCGGTGAGAAAGCTAGTAAGGGGTCAGAGGCAGGCATCGCTTACGGAATCAGAGTATATGACAGAGTGTGCCTGTCGATCGAGAGGGAGGAGCCGGCGCCCCAACGCGGAGCACATCCAAAACCGGGTAAATGCCAGTTTTCACGAATGAAGTGGTTAGTGTTTCCAGGGAGCCGCTGACGCTTACAGCTGACGCGTTTAACTCGGCCTGGGAGATCTTGATAGCTAGCGCACTTACGGATCAACCAGATGCTTAAGTAGC
>JABUQX010023928.1:5000-7500 GCA_015478945.1 Trachelipus rathkii | reverse complement strand
ACGTGGTAGAGCTTGTGGAGAGGGGACAGCTGCGGTGGTACGGACATGTTAAGAGGATAGAGGAGCAACGAGTGCCCAGAAAATATCTGGAATGGATATCGGAGGGGAGAAGAAGTGTGGGAAGACCTAAAGTTAGATGGAGCGACAACGTGAGCGTGGCAATGATGAAGAGAGAAAGGAACATCCAGGATGTGGAGGCGTCTGAGATGTGGATGGACAGAAGACGTTGGAGAAGTTTCGTGCAGAACAACTGACATATGCATGCATCTATATACAGGAGATTGGTGAGAAAGGTGACATATATATAATATATATATATATTATATATAATATATAATTAATTATATATTATATATATATATATATATATCTAATATATATATATAATATTTTATATATATCTTCATATATATATATATATATATTATATATTATATATATATATATATATAATATATAATAATATATTATATATATAACCGGTATTCATATATACCGGTATATTAATATATATATATATATATATATCATATACTTACTATATATATATATATATATATATATATAATATAATATACTTATATATATAAATATATATATATTTATATATATTTATTATATATATAATTATATATATTTTTTTTTTTCTTTTTTTTTAATATATATATATGTATACAATAATTAACATGGAAATAAATATGTATATTATTAAATAAAAAATGAAAAATGAAAAAACAATTTTCTTTATATATCTCATAAATATTTGAAAAGAAATATATCATATTTTGGTTGGTTGTATTTAATTTTTTAAAAAATCTTTGGAAGGATTCGAATCCGGATTCGACTTCGGATTCGATTTCAAGCTTTTTCATGAATTCGGATTCGGATTCGGATTCAAATACATTTTCACACACCCGGATTCGATTCCGGATTAGAATCAAAGGTGCTGGATTCGATTCGGATTCGGATTAACATTTCCACACCCGGAATTCGATTTCGGATTCAATCCAAAAGTTGCCGGATTCGCCCATATTTGAATATATTATATATATATACTATAGATATATATATATATAATATATATATATATATATATATAATATATATATATATATATATATATATATTATATCTATATATATATATGTATAATATATATTTATATATATAATTATATTATATATATATAATATATATATATATCTATATATTCATATATATTATTATATATATATTATTATATATATATATATATATATATATATATATATACGTATTTATATTATTATATATATATATATATATATATATATATATATATATTATATATACTATATATATATATATAATATAATATATATAGTATATATATATGATATATACAGTAATAATATATATATATACTATATATATTATATTATATAATATATATTATTATATATATATATATATATTAATTATACTATATATATAATATATACTATACTATATATATATATATATATATATTATAATATATATATATATATTTAATTATATATATACATATTCAATGGGTGTCCGCAGAATGAAGCCGGTGCCCTGCATATACTTAAGGAAATTAGGAGCATTATACTCTATACTGTATGTTCGGAAAGGTCGTTACGAGTATAGCAATGGGAGCAACTTAACAGGATAGGCATACGGTTATGCAACACAGCGATTCATATAAACACGATTGCATATCTTTATTCCAGGACACTATGATATCAACAGATAACAGATACGATTACAATAAGTGTTAAAGTGCGTCTCCATATTTCCTGATCATGCACGACTAACTCCGTAAAACGGACATTATCACCGACCGGCATTCATCTGATGTTGCTGCACACGCTTGCCTGATTCATTCTGTTCCGGAACGTCATTGACTGGGATGGTGTATACGTCCGGCGAACGTGGAGGGCAGGCAACAGTGCCTACCCAACTTTTGCATTGTAATGGGTAGTTAGTATTAAGTCAGGTGCCTGTGTCTCTGGCAAAGTGAGCTGGGCAGCCATCCAACTGAAACCACGTGACGTAGATTTAACACGGGTACATCCTCAAGGAGCACTCCGAACCCATTCCGAAGGAATTGAAGGTAGTTCTAGCCGTTCAGGTGGTCAGGTAGAAAATAAGGGCCGAGGAGATTGTGACCCAGTAATTCCAGCCACACATTACATTTAAATTCGTGCTGGTAATGATGCTACCTGATTGCATGAGGATTCTCCTGCGCCCACACGTGACTGTTCCTCTGGTTGTGAGTGCCACGTCTACTGAAGATGGCTTCGTCCGTCCACAGCACCGACTCTGGGAAACGTCTGTTCGTATTACACTGCCCGATGAACCATTCACAGAAGTCGCGTCGACGTCCTATGTCGGTGGGCAGTAAATGCTGTACACGTTGCAAATGATATGCATGGCGTCCATCCGCCGCCAGTGTTCTCCATATTGCTGAATGTGGAGCAGCAAGTTCGGCCGC
>JABUQX010023927.1:15000-22322 GCA_015478945.1 Trachelipus rathkii | reverse complement strand
TGATCGATCATGGCCCTGATCAATGAGTTCTAGTTTCACCAAGGCACGGTTATACGCAGTTGATGTCTGATTCGGTTCCTCATGTCTCGGAATCCCTCGAATTTCGAACGCTCATGTCGGCATGCGGAATACCAAGATTGGGACAGTGATGAGCAGAAAGCCTTGACGGCTAATTTCCAGAAATAGGGATAACGCTTGTCCAGAAACCAATGCATATCCTACCATTAATTTGCCAGGAATGTACAGTCGTCACTGGCGAAATCGTCGTGCATTTGCGTTCGTCCGCCCAGCTTCGGATCTTTTTCCAGGTTTGTAATAGGAATTACTGCAAAAAGCGTGTAGTCCCTAAGAAATAGTAATTAAAAGAAGATTCGATGCACAGATCCTGTTTAAGCTAGACATCCATCCCAAAAGTATGCCTGAACCGTACCTATCCGCAGATAAGGAAATGGACTATGAACGAGCACTGACTGTATCGCGAAATTCGATGGTCCTGATGGATACAAGGAGCTAGCAATCGGCACCGTCGCAATTTGCTCTATTTGCCAATGCCGGTTGTGATTACTCTGCAAGTCATGTACAAAGACGGTCTAATCTCCTTTTGTTACTGGGTTATGTCCTCCCCTTTCGCCTTGGTTTGAAAAGTCTGGGATAGTTGCCTGCGGTCCAGTTCTTCAGTTTCATGAAAGGCTGTTCAGCCTTTGTAGTCCGGAAAGAACTCGTCAATGGCTAGCAAACAACTATAAACCTAACGCATTCCCTACCAGCTTCAGGAGTGAGATCGTCATCGCATAATATATCAGGCCCGATAACGAAGACTGGCCTGAGTGTAGTGTAGTAGAGGAGTTATCTGACCCGATTGAGATATTTTTACTGGTGCAACTTTCCGCACTAAATAGGAAGAGGGAGTTGTGGATGTTAATTATACACGTCGATATTTAAGTTCGAAATATGTTTGACGCGTATCTGGCGATTAATTTCGCCGGAGAGATTCTCGCTGCCGGCGCTTTAAAAATTAATTCATGCTTGGAGGTGTACAGTCCTTTGTATTGCCTGCTAGAGAGTTTGTGCTTCTTCCTCGGTTGGGCTTGTGACCACTCTTGGGACCACCAGAACGGGTTGCCGACCCGCTGCAACTTAGCCTGAGGAAGATTGCGGGAAATGCAAGCTTTGCCGGCTGCCGATGATGACGACTATTCTGGAAAAACGAAGGCATCATCAAACAGTCGGAAATCTGGCTTATTGGTTGAAGGGGAGAAAGTAAGCGGAAGACATGTGGCCTGAATAAAAAGGAAGCCCAAACTCCGCTCGATCATAACCGCCAGCCTGGAGTTGAGGTTTTTCCAGGGGCTTGAACAAGCTCATTAATCTATTGGAGACGTAATGATTCACTGCCGAATAAAATAATCAAAGCGCGGGACCAGGTTTAAAATCGATCCTCATAGTCAAGGGATACATGGGAAATATCAATTACAAGAAAAGTTGTAATGACTAACAGTTTCTTCATAGGTAGGGCTAGTCTGTGTAAGGCCCCCCAGACATCTCCGAGGGACAAAGGAGAGGGCGGAGTTGGTTAGGAATCTATGTAGATCTTGACTTGGACGAAGACAGAGTCGCCCCATAAAGTGGATGACGGAGGGTTGTTGAAGTCTCCTAGTCATATAACAAACCGACAGTAGGGAGCGGTCTTTTTTAAAAAGATTTACAAAGATCAGCTAAGTCGACCTTAGTAAATTCACTTACTCGGAGCCAAGTAGATTGAACATATGTGTCAAGGTCGTTGGGCAATGTGAATTCCGGTGCTGCTAACTGCATTGAAGTTGGGCTTTGGTAGAAGCGAATATGTAGTGTTGTTTTTAGACAGATTGTAAATATGCGGTGAAATGGAGTATTCCTGCCCCTTCACCCTTATCATTGTTCACCTCTTTCTATAGGAAGTCCTTCTAAATGGCGACGAAAGAATTTATAATTCATGAATCGGTTGAAATGAGGAGTCACGATGACATGAGTCGAAAGTTATCCTCGCAAAACATATACACTTTGCGCGTGATACATATATGTTTAGTAGTTTGAACAATTCTCCGACCAATTAGACACGTAATAGCCCACGGGACAATCTCCATTTGGAAGGAAAGTAAGTCATGATGACCGGTTTATTAGGAAATATTATGAGTGTGGCATTCTATTGAAGAACAATGTTCTCGTATGTGACTGGAATCGGCGTAAACTGTTGACGACTACTGGTGTGTTCAGATTGATGAAGGGAAGCGTTGAGACTGTGGGTCACGGCGAGCGAGGGGGAAATCAAACGAACCTGCGGACGGCCTAACGTCATGTAACGTTCACTGTCCCACCTCTTTATCACACCCGACCCACGACCGCTCACCACCGTCTCCTATGGTATCCGGTGTTCAATGACACGGTACAACAATCCTTTCACGGGGAGAGCGCAGTCTTTCAAACTATATAGATCGTATATATGACCTTTGCTGGACTACAAAGAGGCCTTCACCTAGACACGCTATGAATCAGATGCGCCGATAATCAAAACCGACCGCGATCAGATTAAAGCTTGTATCGACCAATTCAAACTCACAACACACTCCGACATCCCACTAATCACAACATATAAGACGTCGCGATGATGTGTTACGATCTCTTTGACACAACAAGGCGCATTCGTACATTCTCATTAATTTATTAGTTGTGAAGCCACTAAGGGTAATCAGTAATCCGCGTTGGCGAAGCATATTCAGAATGTGGAGGGGACATAGAGGGTATTCCTATAGAAATTGGGAGGAAGGGTAACCGGAAGGGGTTATTGTCTTTTTGAAGTAAGTTGTAACATTCATATATACTAAATTCGATATAATATATATATATATTATAATTATATATATATAATATATATATATAATATATAACTTATAATATATAATATATATATAAATACTATAATATAACTATATATATAAATAATAGTATATATATATATATATACTAATAATTAATAATATATATATAATATATATAATATTACGTATATATATAATCAATCAACTATTTTTAATATTTTTTTAAATCTAATATATAATATACTTATAATATACTTATAATATATATATATAGATACAAATATATATATACTATACTAGTATAAATATATATATATATATAAAGCTATATATATAGTATATATATAAATATATTACTTACATATATATATATCATATATATATATATATATAGTATATAATTATAATATATATAAAGTATATTATATATATATACAAGTATATATATATTACAATATATATTACACATAAAATTATATCAATATATATATATAAGTATATATATATATATAATATATATAATATATATTATATATATATATATATATATATTATATAATATATATATATATAATATATAATATATATATATAATATTATATCATTATATATATAATATGAAGTATGTGTTGGATGTTAAATCAGTGAGGGGTTTAGGAATGCGAATTTATCGGATCATTATTTTGTTCTATGTAAAATATTAAGTTTAGTGGGGGCTTGGATGGAGAGGAAGCTGATACGAAAGGAAGTAGGTAAAATTACGAGTGAGAAGTTAAATGGAGCAAGAGAATAAGGATAATTATTGTAAGAGCGCTCGCTAGTAAATCGGCATGAATGTGAACAAGGTTGATACTGAACAATTGGGGCAATATGAAGGGAAGAATTTAGAGTAATAAGTTAAAGAATGTTACAAAGGAAAGTATGTGAGTGCTAAAGTAGAATTAAGAAATGTTCAAATAGTTAGTGGTGGAACGAAAGCGTGATGAAAGCGGTTAAAGTAAAAAAGAAGCGTGGTGAATGTACTAAAAGCAAAATGATGAGGTCAAAAGAAAGATGTTTGAAATTATATACAGGAGGAAAAAAGAAATACTCAAAAGATGTATACGTAGGAGAAAACAAGAAGGTAAATGAACACTTTGGAAGAATGATGAATGGGGAACTTACAAGGAGAAAGCTTCTTCTGGAAGGAAGCGCGAAAGGTAAGAATGAGAATAAGGCGAATCTGCCTTAGAATAATGAATAGGGCATGTGCTTTTGTAACTGATGAAATGATGTGAGGGGAGTGTGGAAACAGAACACTTCGGGAAAACTGCACCAATATTAAACAGTAATGATGAGCGTTAGTGAAATGTGTGTGGTTTATCGGTGAAGAAGGAATAGGGATTTTGGGATGAGGTTATAGTCAAGGAGGAGGTACATGGTAGGGTGAAGAAAGTTCAAAGAAATGGTAAAATCTCAGGATAGATGAAATATTCACTAGATGAAATTGATCAAGAACGGAGGCGAGATTGGTGATTGATTGATTTGGAAGTTGTTAATAAAGCGTTTATGGAGGGTATAGTTCCCAAGGATTGGAGGAGAGCAGCTATAGTACCCTTATATATAAGGGTAAGGGAGAAAAGGCGAACTGTAGAAATTATAGGGGAATAAGTTTATGAGTGTTGTAAGGGAAGGTATATTGCTGGTATTTTGGTCGAAAGAGTGCGCATCGCAGTGACTGAGGGACTTGATTGTAAGAACAGTGCGTTTTAGGAGAGTGGTAGAGATGCTGTGGATCAAATCTTTACATTGAAACAAATGATTGAGAAAATGAGGGAGAAGACAAATAAATTGTATTTAGGTTTCATGGATTTACAACAGGCGTATGATAAGTTAATAGGAAGCTTATATTGGCAGTAAACTGATATATGTGTTGGCGTAGGGGGGGGGGTTAAAAGGGCGCTTTTCTTTGGGGAAATGGGGGGAAAAATTTCCCAGAAAAAAAAAAGTTATGGTATGACGATTAGTTGAAGCGTGGGTTAAGAATAAATTGGTGCCAATGTGATTGGTTTAGAGATTAATAGCGGAGTGAGACAGGTGTGTGTGTATGTCCCTTGGTTATATCAATGTGCGTATGATGGATGGTTATGAAAAAATTCGAGTGGGGATGGCAGGAAATGGTTGGTTTTAGAATGATGGAGAATGGAGAGGGAGTGGAGGGTTGCCCCTACCTAATGTAGCGGATGACTTGCCTTCTGTGTGGCGAGTCTGACAGGAGAAGTTTAGAGATTGGTAGAGAGATTTGCAGGTATGTAAAAGGAGGGGTTTGAAAGTAAACGTAGATAAAAAGTAAGGTTATGGTTGTTGAGTGAGGACAGTCCTCAGTGTGAAGTTATGTTAGATGATACGCAGCTGGAGCAAGGTGTCTGAGTTTAATATTAGGCGTATGTGCTGGATGAAAGGAACGGAATGATGCAGATTAGTAGGAAAAGTTGTGAATGCAGGAAGGTGGCTAGGTGCAATTAAATCGTTGGTGAATGTAAAGGGGACTAAGTCTTGAGTCGCTAGAGTCCTTAACGATGAGGGTATGTTGTTACCTGTTATTGTATGGTAGTTAGGAACTATGGTTTTGGAATAAGAAAGTATAGATTAAAGCTTCAATGTGTTCAGATGGAACAATCTTAGGGGCGTTCTAGGTGTGAAAAGAATTAATTAAAGTGAGGAATGAACGTATTAGAAGTGTGTGGTGTGAAAGAAAGGGTAAATGAGAGAATAAATGCAAATATGTTGAGATTGGTTTGGTCATGTGAAAGGATGAATGAAAGTCTCGGTTGGTTAAGCGGAGTATAGTGTGTGAGTGTTGTTGGAACCCGACCCGGCCTGTGAGACCCGAAGAGAAAGTGGATTGAGGCGGTGAAACAATGTCTGAAAGGAGAGAAATGGGAGTTTGGCAGAGGCGAGAATTAAAGTGCATATGATAGGAGAGAATGCGGGGTTTTGTATGGGCATGTTGTGGCGCACCTGGGCCAAGGGATGAAACCCTACATTGACGATTTACCCATATGAGGGTCCGTCGCGCTCCTATGATGCTCTAGGGTGGATTTTCTGTCTGTCGACGAGCTCTAACTAATTAATGGTACATAGGGGGTAGGCTGGGCTTCTTTTCGACGTTTGTCATGTTACTCCCTACTGCTTTTCTTTTCCGATCTTGTACCAAGCACCTTACCCCGAATCTTGGGGCAAAGAAAGAAGTGTGAAAGAAAGAAAGAAAGAATGATATATATATATATAAATACTATATAATAATAGTATGAAATTAAACATGTATGATAAACATAATATATATAATATATATAGATATATATATATAATATGCACACAATGATATATATATTATTATATATATAGATATATATACTATACTATACTATTATATTATATACTATATATATAATATATTAGATTATATATTATATATATTATATATATATATATATATATAATATATATATATATATATAAATATGCACACATATACTATATATTATATATTATTATATATATATATAATAATATATATATTTTATATATAGTATATTATATATATATATACTATTTGTATATACATATATATATATATATATATACATATTATTATATATATATAGGAATATATTACATATATATATAATATACTATCAAACTATATTATAAGTACAACACTGATATATTATATATATATATAGTACTATATAAATATTATAACTAATAGCTAATATATAATATATAGAAGCCGTCGTGGCGCAGAGGTTGAGTCAAACCGCCTCTCATACAGAGGAGGACGCTGGTATTCAAAATCCTACCCGCGCGTCAGCAGATTGAGTTTTATCTACCTGGGCAAGAAATTAAAACTTGACTGCGCAACAACAATGCTTGTTGGCGGCTGGTTTGGATAGCCGGCCTTAAAGTTCGTACATTTCCTGTGGTCCCCCCCCGTGTTACCCCTGCATAGGGGATAAAGCACGTTTAAAAGGTAGTTTTATATATATATATATATATAACTTATATATAAAAATATAATAATAAAAATAATATAATCATATATATTAAATATATATATAATATATAAATACCATTTATTCATTTTGATAATGTTATTATATAATTTAGCACAATAGATATAGTTGTATAAATTTTACTACTAACCATAATTATATAATAATTATATATATACTATAGTAGGTTCACCCTAATTATTACTTCAGTATATCCATATAATTATGTATATATAAGTAATATATATAATTATATAGTGTATATATAACAGATACCTAAGACATATCATCACTACTCCAACAATACGTATATATACGTAATCAATATGACAACCGTAAAATATGCACCACAAATATTTTATCTATCTATACTGTATCATACAGTATCACTTATTCGCAACTCTACTAAAATATTTAATTATACTACTATTAT
>JABUQX010023927.1:0-2500 GCA_015478945.1 Trachelipus rathkii | reverse complement strand
GAAATTTCCACCCTTGTCTGTGATCAGATGGCTGGGAACTCCACACATCGGAATTAGCTGATTTATTAATGTTTTAACGATGGTTTCTTTTGTGATATCCTTGAGGGGAAAGGCCCACACATAGTGGGAGTACCTATCAATGAGGGTTAATAAATACTTATATCCTCTACACACTGGTAATTTCAATATGTCACAGTTTAAATCCTGAAATTTGTAGGAAACTTCTTTATATTTTCCGTAAATAGGGTTTATGCTCCGTCCTGTCTTCCCGATTTGACATTGTGGACAGCTTCTTTACAAGTTGCAGCTTTCCGACTCTCCTTGTGGCATTAGTTGTTCGAGAGCGACAAATTAGCTACACTCTTTGTATACGCCGTCCCCAATAGGACAGCGCGGCTAGTCTCCCGAGGCTGTACTATGAGTACAAGCTGAGTGCACATCGAATTAATGCAAGTATTCAGACTCTTATGTGCTAGTTTCCAAGAGTGAGAATGACTCCTAGCATAGTTCGGAATGAAATATATTAAAAGGTATCAAGCTCATATATAAAGAGAGGAGAAGAGACTATTTATGCGATTCTTCTTTGAGATCACAAAAAGGTATCTAGTTTCGTGGAAGACGAATCCTAAGGAGCTCTGTATTCTATTAATTTTCATAAGATAATCAATGATCATTAATGCTCTTTATCTGTCTAAACTGGTCTTTACTAATTGCCAGCGTAGATCAACTGTCTTTCCTGAAGCGTCTTTATATTAAGTCTATTAGAAGCTTAAATTACATGGCGCTGTGAAATTTGACCAACTCTCCTGTCATTCGTGTCATTTTCAGGTTACGAATTATTTTATTCTTATTCATTACTATTTAATCTCGTGAGGTTTATTTAATAGTTGAGTTTGATTTTCACTCATTTTGTTCCGACAATTCTATGCAATTCTCTATCAATTTCTCATATCTCTCTTTCATCTCAACCCTTTGGGTTTTAAAGTCCCTTTTTTCTCATGGGAACTATTTAAGGAATTTCTTTTGTTTACAATACATTTTTGTTATTTAAAGGGTCTACCTTTTTACCCTTCATTGGACTGCCGACCGCAGCACGCGTGTGGTTTTGTTTTATTACCCTCTGATAACGAGCTTTGAGTTTTGGAGAAAGTTCTTCATATTTGTAGGTGGTTGTAAAATTTGAACAAGAATCCACGTGGAGTGTGGGAACTTCGCTCTCATTGGCTAGTTTGCTGAAACGAGGACCAATCACAGTGTTCGTATGTGAAGAGGTGATTTTTGATATTTCTGCTGCTTCAGTAGTCTCACTTTCTTCGTTATTTGGATCATCATTATTTATATCATTTATTACCAAGTATTCTTCTAAGGGATTTTTCTTTTTTGTTATCCAATTTAATATAGAAAACTTTGTAACTAGATATAATAAAATATCTGAGACTCTCAATTTCACGAATATTAGAAGTTGTGTTATGACATCATTGTCACTTTTTATACTTATATGTTGATCGATAGATATCCTCGTGCAGTTAGCATATCTCATTATCTCTACTACACTATATTTTTATATTTTGTGAGGAGATAGCCGTACTTCTTGAAGACTTTTGTTAAGCAGACTAATAGGCGATTTGCTTCGTCATAATTTCTTTCAATGGGCGTCGGTAGGTGACAAGAGTGAACTATAAAAGGCAATCGGAAGGTGGTCTGTGCCAGTAGCGGATAAAATAACAGCAGCTGCAGATACATGTTGTGGATATGTTATGAGTAATTTGTAAATTAGAAGAGGCTTGCCGCCCTGGTAATAAGCGTGAGATACAAAGGCATTCTCTCAACCAGCATTTGAAATATATTTGAAATAGGCTTGTAATCTTCAGTTACTATATCGAGCTAGTATGCGGGGCAGTTTCGTTTTCTGCGCATATGGTTTTCCTATTAACAATACGATTTAGCGGGCGCTCAGTTAATACTTTCAGAAAATAACGGAAGACTGACTGGCCTGACTCGGTAGTGAGTCCACTCGTCTCCGAGTGAGAGTTTCTTAATTTTCTTTGAGGGTTCTGGGGCTTGGATGTGTGTGCTAAGGGCATCGCCTACTATACTTTCTGATGTACATTAGGTCTTATGATTGCCGCTTTATCACTCTTGATTTTAACACAGACTTTCTTGCTGTAACTCCCCCAAAATACATTAATATCGCTCTGGTACTACTTAGGCCAATTTTGTGGGATTTAAATAACTTTAATGTATGTGCAGTATAACTTAACCTCTTTTCACATACTACTTCATCCAGGAGTATTTATGTGCTTTTTTAACTTCTCCTAGGTTCATTTGGGGTGATATCAAACGTACATATCCATTAATAGGTGCTGATCAAATCGTATTATATGCATTACAGGACTATATTGATTAATCCTTGTACTGTTTCTAATGAATATAAAAGGGGTAGATGACATATAACCTATAATGGGTAAGTTTCCTAGGTTAAGGTATAAATAATTGATCC
>JABUQX010023926.1:5000-39753 GCA_015478945.1 Trachelipus rathkii | reverse complement strand
ATATATATATATATATTTATATATATATATAGTAATAATATATAGTAATATATATATATATATAATAGTATATATAATATATTATATAATATATATTAATATATATATATATATATTACCTATATATATACACTCAACCTTTGCCCCCCCTAAAATGAAATCCTGCGCTACGCCCATGAATTTACACTTCATGAAATTCGGGTATCTGAATTTTTTTTTAGAAATAATTATATATATATATATTATATACTATAATATAATATATTTATATAAATATATATATATATATATAATATATATATATAATATTATATTTAATTATATAATAAAAGCTTTGAAATATATTGCTCGTTTTTCCATGGGCACGAACCGTTCACCTGGCACTCCCAATTTTCGGCTTTTCATCGAAAAGAAAAATGAAATTTAGCCATATTTTTTTCCAGTTTATCCAATCAATCCCAAATTTTAGGAGCAGTTATTTTTTTACAAATTTATTCAACTTTATATTTTATAAGTTTTTCTTGTATGGAGCCATATTTTTTTATCTCGAAAAATAATGGGTTACAAAAAAAAAATTTACAAGAATAAAAATATCTGGCGATTTTCAAAAAATAATTCAAGCTCCAAAAAATTTGAAATTTGATTGAGATTTAAACTGGAAATTTGATATTGCTGCCTTTCCCATTTCTTTTCGGACAATAAAAAAGCCGGAAAATTGGGGTGGCCATTAATTTATATGAACGGTTCGTGCCTCCAAACAATTGTTCAATAAAAAGTTGAGCTCCATCTAAAATGCTTTTAAAAAATCTTCAAGTTTCAATAAAATTCGGTTGATTATTTATAATATTATTCATATAAAACTTTAATACATTAAAAAATTGCCTAAACCCAGTTCACAGTTACTTGCTTCATACAAAAAAGAATGATTTTTATTTCATTGCAACAAAATATATTTATAATGAACACATATCAAATTAACAGGTCCTAGGTCCAGTGATGCTGAAAATCTTAAAAATTTTTGGTTTAAAATCTAAAAATAAAGCTAATCCGTTATATTTATATATGAAAAAAGTTTTTAAAGGAAAACCTAAAAAAAGTAGGCCACACTACTTCTATGAAAATCTTTTAATAGGCTTTGACAAATACGTTCAATATTGGTTGTTTGGTTCGCCCAAATCTAAAGATTAAATTTAAGACCAAAATTAAAGCAATTGGTCATCTACAAAGGAAAAAAATACAAAAACTGATTTTGGTTCACAGGGCCTACTTATAACTTTTTCGGCGGTTCAGAACAAAATCAATATAATTCTATACCGCCTTATGAATTTTCAAATTTCGATTTCAGTAGTTGTTCCTCTTGCCGCGCTAACGATTAAAACCTATATATAATTGAAAAAATCTGTAAAGTATGAGAGAAATTTATATTTATTAGTTCCTGAAGATCAAAAAGAATTTCGATTCCAATCGGCAGTAGCTTATGCGTATATAGCATCTTAACTGCATTTTTTGGGAAAGCGTTAATTAAACTTTTAAAATAGTTATTTTTTTATTAAATAGCCAATTTTTTTTTCTTAAACTTTTGAATATATCTCTATATGTATGGAAAATTTGAGCCAAAATAATTATATTATTTCATATATAGATATATTAATTTATTTTGGTAATAATTTCTAACAAGACTATCAGCTTTATATTTGATTTCATTGGAACAATTTCTAACATAACTATTTGTTTTCTCTTTGTTTTCATTAGAATAATTTCTAATAAAACTATTTCATAACTTTTCTCTTACAAATGTATAATGTGCTATAATAATAATATTTTCATCGCGTCTCCAAATCATCCATCCATTCAGTTATAAATAATAATAATAATAAATAATAATAATAATAATAATAATAATTAAATACAATAATAGATAATATAATAATAATAATAATAATAATAATAATAATAATAATAATAAATACAATTTTATATATATATATTATATAATATATTATATATATAGTAATATATATATATATATATATATATATATAATATTATTAATATATTATATATATATATATATATATATATATATATATATATATAGTATTATATATATAAATATATATATATATATATATAATATATATATATACTATATAATATATATATATATATATACTATATATATATACTATATATATATATATATATATATATATATATATCACTTATATAATATTATATAACATATATATATATATATATATATACCGTATACTTATATAATATATACTATATATATATATATATTATAATATATATATATATATTAATATATATATATAATATATTATATTATATATATATATTATATATATATATATATATATATATATATATATATAAGGTATTTTTTAATACAATGTTTTTTATATAAAAAGGTATTGTAATTTCCTTTGATTGTTAATTTTTATTATGTCAAAAAGAAGTTTAATTTTTTTAATAAATCTAAATATATAATATATATATATATAATTTATATATATTAATACTATAATATATAATATATATATATATATAATATATATATTAATTTTTATTATATATATATATTAAATATATATATATTATATATATATATATATATATAATATATATATATATTCATATATATATATATAATAATGATCAGGCCTCTAGAAGAGCCAGAATCCATATCTCAAAAACACTAAAACAGCTACCGGGAAAAGGAGAACATTGGTGGAATGCTGGTTCAATTTTAGTGCGGAAAAAAATCTCAAAAACTTACAATAGCTACACAGCGAAAAGAACTACATTTTTGGAATCCTGGTACAATTTTAGATTAGGAAAAATTTAATAAAAAAAAAAAAAAAAAAAAAAAAACCAAACGAAAAAAAAAAATTGTTCATAATTATAGTAATATGATTAGAGAGCCTATTAGAGACCTTTTATTGGGTTACTCGTTAAAATAAAATAGACTTTCTTATTAAATTTTGCTTTTTTTTCTAACTAAAAAGGGAATTTTAAAACCCCCCCCAAAGGGTTTATTACCGCACCCCGGGGAACTACGGATAGGACTAATTCCCCCCATCCGGGGAGGGTCTCCGGAACCCCCGCTCTTTGGCTATTTGGCTGGTGCGTGCGTGGGTCTACCTCCCTCTCGTGCCTCCACTAATTCGGAGATTATCCGCCTCGTTTAACAACACCCCTCCATACTTGTTATCCACAATGTCTGCGCTCTCCTACGTCTCCATACAATTGCACGCTTCTATGACTTTACACTTAATCTTTCCGATCGTTTATCTAATCTACTTACTGCGTATCTATACTCTCTATTGATACAATTATACTATGATACTACTCACCTATGCCTCCCCCTCCAAACAAAAATAAAGTGGCTCTTATAGTTTGTGAGCTTTTACACAATTCTTTTTTCTATTACACAGTGTTTTTGCTTAGGGCGGCCTAAACTAGAGCAAAACTCTTTGATCGAAGTGATATTGTCTATAGTGTACTTGTGCCGAGTATCCCTGTTATGCTTATTCTGTATGTCTTTTCTCAGTTGTGAGCGATTTATTATATTGTCTCTTTTTTTTTATTTTTATTTATTTTCTATATAATTTTGTGTTGTTTACACGTCATATCCGCCTCTCTCTGGAGTAGTAAAATGTCTTGCTCCAGTGATTCTGGTTCCCAGGCAATGGTACTCTCTTTCCCCTGGTAGTTCTGCTCTGTAGCTCTTTTTGGAGGAGTATCGTGTGTTGTTTGTGTGCTTCTAGACGAGGGTGGGCGCTTATAGTCAAAAGTGAGCCAAAAGGCTTTAAATTAAATGTTATCTGTACTTTCTCAAAGCTCTTACTAATAACTTGACCCTCTTCTTTGCGGCTGACGTATAGTTGTGTAGGCCTATTATACTATACTTTTTCTTATAGGTTAGTTAGTTGATGAATGTTCATTGAAGCATGCGCAACACCCCTCCTTTTGAAATTAGGGTCTCTGCCCGTGAATGTGGTAGCGTGTACAACTTGTAAATAAAATAAAAATTAATAAATAAAAAATATAAATTTAAAAACACCCTTATACATTAAACATTGTACAGGAAGATTCTTTTTCAAACTTATTAGCATGGCTAAGTAATGATGTATTAAAGCTAGTAATGATTCGAGAAAGATAATCATATAATAATACGCTGGTAATAGCCTCGGTGTAGAGTAGCTGCCTTTGGGTATATCTTTAGCCTTATACTGTATATATTTACTTTGCCATTTATTATTTTATAATTATCATGGCACTATCAAATTATGTTATTTGAAATGTAATAAATTTTTCATAAAATATTATAGTAAAAATTATTTTAAATACTATTCATAGTTTAATTAAAATATTATATCTATAACAAAAAGTTTATATATTAACATGATTAAATATAATATTAAATAAATTAAAATTATCTTATGTTAGCATCAAATATTAGATTAACAAGTTCCCAATCTATCGGGATACGAGAAGTGTATCTAGAGAGTTACAAAAAAAAATTTTCACAATTGGTAAAGCAATTCATATTGATCATATGTATTAGAGTTGTTCATAATGTAGATTGTGAAATGTAATATTTTTTATTAAATGTAATTTTAACATCTTAGGTTCAAAATTTAAAAGTAGTAAGTAGTATAAAGTAGTAGTAAGTGTTTATATATATATTAAAGTTTATATTAGGTTTAGGTTATATCGTATTAGGCTATAATACGAGTAAATGTTATTATGTGTTAAGGTGTATAGGTAAACTCAGAGGTGTAGTTAAGTGGATACTTATTAGTCAAGTGATACATGGGGCAAATGATGAATGATGAATTTTCATATGTTTGCTGATACGCTGAGAGAGAATCGCTAGTGTCTTATGTTAGTTGTGTTGGGTTATGATATAGAGGGCTAACCTTGTGAAGTTGTTTTTTTGATTCCGTGAGGAGCTGTCGCAGTTTTCGTGTGGTGCGTCTAAGGTGTTAGTTTTTTCAGCCTGTTGGAATTCAATTAGTTATAATCAATTAGAATGAATATATAATTTAATAGCCATGAAGTATTTAATTATATTGTAACAACTAAGTAAAATGATTAATAATTATTTAATAATAATAATAATTAAGAATTATATTAATATTTTTGATAATTTTCAGCAATAATCCTATATAAATATATAATAAATAATAAATTATAAATGATAGTTAAAAATATTAATTAATATAATAATAATATAAATTATAATAATAAAAATAATAAATATAGTCAAAAATATAATAGCATACATATTAAAGGAAAGATAATCAAACTAAATATTTTATTTGATAAGGACATTTATTGAATACAAGCACAACCTATATAATAATAAATAATAATTAAAAAATAATAATTAGAAAATAATAATTAAAAAGTAATAATTAAAAAATAATAATTAAAAAATTATAATATAATATAATAAAAATATAATAAAATTAAATAAAATAATTAATATAATAAATAATTAATAATATAATATAATATTAAATAATATTAAATATAATAATATAAATTTAATAAATAAAATATTTTAATAATAAATAATAATAAATAATAATAAAGAAAATTAAATAATAAAATAAATAATAATAAAATTAAATATGTAATAATAAACATAATAATTATTAAAATAATATATTCAAAAAAATAAAATTTAATATAAAAAAATATTAACGAAATAATATATATATATTATATATAATATATAGTATATATATAATATATATCATATATATATATATATAATATAATATATATATATAATTATCATTTATATATATAATATCATCCGTATTACCGAGTATATATTACTTTTTGAAGCAAAAACTAATCATGGCCCAGTATTAGAAGTGGAGGTGATTTACAGAGGAAATAAAGCTTCGAGTAAATGGTATAGAAAATCTTTCCATACAAAACATATCTATTTATTACAATTAAATTAAATAATGCATGAATCAAAATTATTCAAAACTAGTATTGTCCTGTAATTACATAGGATACTTTCATTACATTTTTTATAAATATATAAAATTTGAAAAGATAAAATACGTAATAGGTATATTTCATGAAAATTGTTCTTTCCCCCTATATAGGCCTACTTCTTCTCTTGTATGATCTGACCTCCTTCCCTCCTCCCCCTCCTCCTGAGTCAGACAAATTGTCCCCATCATCCAAGCGCGCTTTGAAAAATACACACATTTGCTTAAATGTTTATTTTATGAAAAAAAGAAAACTGCAAAAAAAATTCTAAAGTAAAAAAAAATATCAACATGTATTCGATACTGGAAAAAAATATCGACTATATCGATATAATCGGTTGAAAAAAATTAAATCGATATTTTCGATACTATCGATAAAAAAATATCAAATATCGATATATATCGGTCCTCTTGCGGCATCCCAATGTAAACTTTTTATACTATGGGCATCCCTACATTTTAGTATCTAACATGGTGTGGACGGGAGTGCATCGCGTCTTTGCAGTGCGCGCGCTGCCCAAACAACGTTCCTGGTGATCGCGACGCAAAAGAGCTTTTTCGTCGACGTTCAACATTCCGGGTTACGATCCCGTTCCTGCAGGGCAAAACAGAATTTCGGTCTGGGTCACAATTATAGAATCAACTCGTAGTTACGCTAGAACAGATTACACATTAGTCGACCCGAAGTCCATCAGAACACAGAATAATGCTGGACACGTAGCTGTAAGAGCATCGGTACAATAGTCTAGTCGCCTCGACATTCTTCCCGACGGCATAGCTGTTGCTTTGGGAATATCCGACTGCAGTTTGAGAAGGATTCTGCATGTGGATTTACATTTCCATCCATATAAAATAATGATGGAACAGATATGGAAACCGCCGAGATCTGTGTGCGCAAATGCTTGCACAGATCCCTCCCGAGGCAGCCTTCTTCAGTAGCGACGAGGCACATTTTCACCTGTGTGGGGCTATCAATAAGCAAAATATCCGCTATTGGGCATTAAATAACCCCCGAGTTATCCAGGAAATGCCACTACATTCCCCTAAACTAACGGTATGGTGTGTCGTATCACGGTTTGGTGTTATAGGCCCATACTTCTTTGAGGAGGAAGGAGTGACTGTGACCGTAAATTCCGAACGTTATGTCACCATTCTGAAAACTTTCGTGCATCCTAAAATGGAAGAGATTGTTGAGGATTTGGGGTTGGGGGACTTGGGGGTTTCAACAAGATGTGGCTAAAGCTCACACAGCCCGAAACTCACTCACTGTTTTGGGAAGAATGTTTTTCGGACGTCTGATCTCTCTGAGGGGTGATGTAGGGTCACTTGATTTGAGCATTTGCGATTTCTTTCTGTGGGGATATCTGATAGAAAAGGTGTTTAAAAGTCGCCCTCACACCCTACCAGAGCTAAAGGAGCGACATTGTTGAGAAGTCAACGGCTAATCTACGCATATGTGTGAACGTTGCTGCTTCAAAAACTTTCAGAGAACGCTCCATCAGTGTGTGTTGCTAAATAATGGGGGTTCATCTGAGGACATATTTTCAGAACTTAAGGATAAAAATGGTAAGAACCCCAAACCTCGAGTTATAATAACATGTCACTCTATGTTAAATCCCATTGCATTTTATAACTCTTCAAAATGCTCAATCGTCGTCGCACCTATATTATATATATATATATATAATATATATATATATTATATATATATATTATATATATATATATATATAATATATATATATATTATATATATATTATAATATATAATATATATATATATATATAATATATTATATATTATATATATATATAATATATATATATATAATAAGATATATATATATATATATTTGAGAGACCGGCAAATTTTTGCAGTCAAGCAAGATAGTTCTACTGTAGGCGCGTCCGCCTAGTTTGTAGACGCCACGAGTTTTTTTTTGCTTTGGAAAACTTACGGTTATGTCAAATAGTCTTTCAAAAACTACGTTTCTGTCCAATATGTCTTCACCACGTGTTCATTTATAAATACTTAGGAGATAATACCCTAGGGCCTAGACCAATTTGCCTAATTTTCTTTTTTTTTTTAAAATACCCAAATTGTCCACACATTATCCAAAAGGGCGTTCAGAGCAACAAAAGGCAAAGAAAATCCACCCCAAACTCAAGCCTAACGCAACTCATCAGTGACAGACTAACAGTTGATCAAACTGCGACAAAAGTAAGTCATTTATGGCCCTATTGACAATGATTTACAGGAGTGGCAAATGATATATCCCAAGATATGCAGATGATATATCCCAAAATATATCCCAAGTGGAACATTTTCATTGTGTTTCAGGTATATTACGAAAACCAAGCCTTTCGCTGTAACAGAGGACTTTCATTTGTGCCTGCTTTCGATGTCAATGGTCAAGGCTTAGCGAGAGGGATACAGGAAAAAAGCTCATGGGGCTCGGGCTGCATTTAGTCAATCTGAGAGGTCAGGGCTATGAAGAAGCCTCGTCCATGAGAAGTGAATTCAGGTGTCCAAGCTATTTTAAAGAAATCCTTTCCCAAAGCGATGTACACTCACTGTTTAAGTCATTGCTAAAATTTTTGCATCTCTTGCATATCTGATACATTTAAAGTTCAGGCTGTATGAAATGCGATGGGTGGTAATATCAAAGATGTGCACATTTTTTCGAGCCAATGTAAAGCACACCTCCGTTTAGAGGAAAAAAATTAAAGAATTGAAACGATTGTGAGAGTACGAAAATGAAAATACTCTGTGAAACAAGTTGGTGTGATAGGCATGAAGCTGTGCTGCTATTTAAAGAAATTCTTATATCAATAGTATAAGCTCTGGAACATGTCAGTCAATTGCCAGGTGACACATTAAAAAAGAAGCGTTATTAATTTTAAATAGTATACGAAAGCCATCATTTATTCTAGCTCTAATTGTAACTTCAAAATTATTGGGATTTGACCTACATTCTTTCAAATTATCTTAAAACTAAAAGCATCAATCTATGTAGTGAAATTGAACAAGTAAACACCACAAGAAAAACTATTCATCATCATTTAAGAGAAAATGCTGATTCTGAGCTTCATAAAATGTTCGAATGAATCTTCGCTGAAACTGGTTGCTCATATGAATATCGAAATAACACGACCAAGAACAGTTGGTCTCCAGAGGCATCGACCTAATCCATCTTCTACAGACCCGGAGACGAACAATCGAGTATCGACAAACAGTTTTTATATCATATTTAAATGATATGATTTCTTCCTTAAATGAAAGATTTTAAACTCACCAGGAACCGTATCATCTCTTTAGTACCCTAGTAGTAACAAGGGGATTTTGCATGACCAATGTGTATAAATATATACCCACCTTTTGGCACCTATTCGGAGAAGGGGTGAGCCAGACGGTTGCTACGCAACCGTCGTACGTGTCTCCCCCTTAGTTTTTGGCCCCCTTTGGCCCCCCTTTAAGGGGTTTAGCCTCCCTTTTGGTGTTTTGGCCTTGATATTTCGGTCTTGGCCTTGATATTTCGGCCTTGATACCGTATCAAGGCCCGAAATTGACCTTTCATAAAGCGTTCGTGAGGATTAAGTGGGATAAGTCGAGCCCACTATGCAGGTACCTGACGCTGTACCTGATGTAGGTAACTGTCCTAACATGAGGTCATGTATGTACCTGCCCCAACTTGAACGCATGTAGGTATCGGTCCTAACTTGAACGCATGTAGGTATCTATCTCTGTACCTGCTGTTAGGTATCTTTCCTAGCTTGAGCTCATGTAGGTACCTGCCCTGTAATTAATGCGAGTTCCACCCCCCACCACACCACACACACACAACCTTTCCCATCCTAAGCCATCCCTCCACCCGGATCCTGACTCTCCAACTCCCTTCCTCCACATTTACCGTATCTCCTTTAACCGCGTTCCATTCACCGTGACTGCTTTCTTTATCTGTCTGTGCTCTCAAGGAGGTCTTCCCCATCCCCCCTTCATTGTTCCCTCCCCTATCCGCCCTTCTCCGGCTGCTCTTAGCCGCCGTTAATGACTCACAACTTTCTGTTGCTCCCTGTCAGCTATTTTATGACTCATGACTTTCCACCGTCCCTTAATGACTCAAGGACTTACCGACTTTCCTTGCCCGAGGCTTTGGGTCATACTTCAAAATATAAACCGTCTTAGGTACCAAGTAGAACTCGACCACCTACCACTTTGGGAAGTGCAGGGTATTTAACCCACAGGACCGTGCTAAGACCTGAGAAATAGTTAACTTTTATTTAAAGTCTATATAAAATTTCAAAATTAAAAACAAGATATATATATATATATATATAATATATATATATATATAATATATATATATATATAATATATATATATATATATATATATATATATATATATATATATACATATAATATATAATTATATATACTATATACTCATATATAAATAAATATATATATAATAATATATATATATATATATATATATATATATATAATATACTAATTTCTTTTATTTATATTTAAAATTCTATATATTATATATACAAATATTAATAATTATATATAATAATATATATATATATATATATATACATAACCATATATTTATATACAACAATATACATCAACATACAAAAAATAAAATAATATATTATATTTATATTATATTCATATGAGACACTTACACTCATACCTACACAACTACACACACCAAAAAACACGCACATAGACACATACCTAGACACATACACCCGTCCTAATATACACACATCAATCCCCGCCATAGATAACATACACCCAACCCTAGATACACTACACCCGCCCTAGCTCACCACCTACACCTACACACACACCCCACACACATTGCACAGCCGCTAGGACTACTTATGTCACACCTACGCCACACCCGCCTATGTACTTATACAACAAGTACACCTACCCATAGACACTTTACGACTCACACCCTACACCTACACACACATACATAGACACATACACACATACCTAGACACATACACCCACCCTATATACACACATACCCACCCTCACCAACCCCCACCATAAGATACACTACACCCCACCCTTAGATACAATAACAACGTCCCTAGCTCACACCTACGACCTACACCTAACACACACTATGACACCTTACACACATACACCCACCCATAGACCTTATTACACCACATAACACCCAGCCCATAGACCACTTCTACACCCCACCCATAGCACACTTACAACCTCCCATTAACACTACACTCACCCATAGACACTTACACCCCACCCTAGCTCACACCTAAACCTACATTCACACCCTCCCATAGGCACACTTACATTCACCCCATAGACACTTACACTCAACCCATAGACACTTACACTTACACTCACACACACACACACACTCGATATCTTAATGCCTCTGCTTTTGATGCCTCAGCTTTGATGCCTCAACTTTTGATTCCTCAACTTTCATGCCTCAACTTTGATGCCTCAAGTTTTGAATGCTCAACTTTGATGCCTCAAGCTTTTGATGCCTCCAGCTTTATTGCCTATAGCTGAGGCTCATCTTTGCAAGGCTCAGCACTTAATTTGATGACTCAACTTTGATTGTCACCATACTTTGAATTGGATTCAACTATGATGGTTTCAACTTTTTACGGTTCATCTTTAATGGTTTCCAATCACCGTAAGGAGTGTCTAGGGGCTGTCCTATGAGGAATCCCTAGGCTGTGTTCAGGACGAGTTGCCAGGCTGAGTGCCAGTGAAGATGCCAGAAGTGAGTGCCAATGAGTTAAAGTGAAGTGCCACATAGTGCAAATGAGTGTCGCATAGTACCAACTGCAGTGCCATACCCCATAGTGCCAACTGGGTGCACTTTTTTCAAGCCTTTTAGCCTTCCTCCTGAGCATAGAAATAACACCCTATATATTTGGTGTCTACCCCTAGTTTATAAGGTTATGAGAATCGGATTGGTGAAATTCATAACAAGTGCAACTAGGATCAGAACTTCCCAGTCATGAGGTTAGCCTTTTCTAGCCTATCCTGATCATAGAACAGCCCTAATATTTGTGCCTACCCCTATGTTATAAGGGAATGAAGGATTCGATTGGATATTTAAGTTTGATAGACCATGCTTCCTACTATGGGTAACCTTCTAGCCTTTTCTAGATACACTGATCATAGAACCAACCCTAATATTGATGCCTACCCCTTATGTTCATAAGGTATGAAAACTCGGAAATGTGTATATTTTATTGTTGTTAAGATTGCCTCATATTACCAGCCTTTTCCGTTAGCCCGGCCCACGTTGCCCGCCACCAGGTCGACGGCAGCCGTCGCCCCGCCCGCCAGGCCCGTGCAGGTCGCGACCGAGAACGCGAAGCGGCCACGGCCGAGCCCGAGGGCGCGAAACCTATTTACAGTCACGAACGATGGAATATGGATTATCATGATACTATTCAAAGAATATCTTTTCAAATATACTATGAGTCATTCATTTTTACTTCATACTTAAACATTTTTCATTAAAAACATTTTTACGATCCTAAAACTGGAACTCATTACAGACCTATTATTTTATTTAAAAGCTTGTTTCATAGTTGTGATATCAGTGTAAACTATTCAAAGAATTTTTTTCAAAATATACTATGAGTCATTTCATTTTACTTCATTAACTAAACATATTTCCTTATTCTAAAAATCACATTACTTTCACAGACCTTAAACGCAGTAAAAATGCAGTAACCCATTCCACATAGCTCAATTGCATCACCAGCACAGAGGGAAAATAGTAGGCTCTTTTTTACTGCTTTACTGATTTACTGCTTATTGCTTACTGCTACATCATATATATATTATTAACAATTATTTTTTCTTTTATATTTTTGTATTTTTGTTTTTAATACTATATTTAATTTATAAATTTTTAAAGAAATTTGTATGTAGAAGAAAAAACCCAGGTGTCTGATATATAAACATTTTATTTTTAAACTACAATTGTACGAATTTTATTTAAAAAGCATTATACTTTACAGAACCTAAAGGCAGTAAAACAGTAAAACAATAAACGCTGATGCCTAGCAACAAAGGATAGTAGGCTTTTGTTTTACTGCTTTAACTGCTTTTACTTGCTTCTACTGCCTTTTACATCATAATTTATTACATTTATGTTTTTATTTTTTTTATTAATATTTAAATATTTAATTTATATTTTTAGTATTATTATTTTTATTATATTTTATTATTATTTTTATTATTATCATTATTATTTTTATTATTTTTATTATTATATTTTTATATTTTATTATTATTTATTATTATTATCTTATTATTATTATTATCATGTATTATTATATTATTATTATTATTATTATTTATTATTATTTTTATTATTATTATATTATTTTTATTTATTTTATTATTATTATCTTGTATTATTATTACTTTTAATGTTATTCCATCATTTCTTAGACAATTCATCAAAATATACTTTTTATATTAATTATTATTATTATATTTACCATTCAATATTATTATATATCTTATTAATTATTATATTATTTATTATATTAATATATTATATATTATTATTAATTATTTATTATTATTATTAATCATTTACATTTATTATACTTAATTTTAATATTATTATAATGATCATTATCTATATTATTATTATTATACTAAAATTAATCATTATATATAATCCAAATTAAATTATATTCATCTTAATCTACTATTATATGACATTTTATAATTCATAACTCTATAGTGTCATATTACTTATCCCTATCGTATTCATCATATTCTCTATTGTATTGTTGTATCACGTTTTCGTTTACTCTAAATTCCACTTGATATTTTATTTTTAACTAGTTTTAAATACTCTAAAAATTGTACTTTTTTTTAATTAAATTCATTGTAAACTAATTTTTTTTCACCATTAAAAATATCACTGTATTTATTTCAAAGTATATTTAGTTTAAATATGGTTAAGCTATAATATCAAAGTGGTTGATCAATATATACTATACTAGATAGTATATTTAAATACTTAGAACTACAGTATTGCTTGCAATAGCAGATAAAAATTTTTTTGAATTTCAGCCATATTTTCTTCTTTTTCACTGCACGGAGAGTACGTTTTTTATGTAAAATATGCACATAATTTTCAATGTATAAAATACATGTTTCCTAACTAATGTCTTGATTTAAATTCTTTCCTTATACGAGATCGTATTATTTTTCGCTTGTAGATTCCCAAATAATTTTTCTCCTTCAGCAAATTGTTAAACATTAAACACAAAATTGTTAAACATTAAACAAAAAGCCCAGTCTTCAAAAGCTTTATCTTCTTCTGAAATATATCTATGATAATATATAACTAATTTGTCAACGATTTTCTTAAATATGAGGTATCTTCATTTGAGAAAATAGGCTTCCTAATTTTCCTTTATTTTTATTATTGGAAATGTATTTAGTTTAATATAAATGTTAGTAAGATTAAATTTGGTGAGAAAGGTAATTAATGTTTTATGAAACAAATATTTTGTACGTGTGTGTGCTCTTTTTTCTGTAGAGTTCCTCACATGTGATTTGTGTATCATTTTAGCTAAATAAATTATTTTACGTGAAGAAAGAATAAATACTTTGCAAAATTAAATTGACATTTAACGGGAAGTGATTACTTCTGTTTAGCATTTATTTACTAATTTTCTTAGTGGTAGCAGAGAGTAATTTACAAACCTTTTGTTTAAAAATAAAACCAAAGGAGAAACAAATTGTATGAAGTAATAGGGAAGGGAGGGGAAAAATAAATATGTGAAGAGAATAAAAAATACAGTTTCCAAGGTTAGGTGGATAAAAGTAAAAAAAAAACATTAATTATGTGTGGAGAAATAGGTTGGTTATGAGTTGTAGAAAAATAGAATAGAATATCCAGCATTTTTAATAAGGATAAGCTTACTGTATAGTATTTTAGGAGGGATAAAATAATTTACTAAAAAAGGATTTGATGTATAAAAACATAGTGGTCAAAACACTACTAGGCAAGTTAGATGATAAATTTTTTAAAAAAATAGATAATTAAACGGTAAAATAACAAAAATATATGGAAACCAAAACGAAGTAAGGAGAAAACATATAAAAATTCTTAACGAAGTATGATAAAATCTGAAAGATTGTAAGTTCACAGTAAGAGAAAAAAAGTTTTAGTGTCAAAAAGAGATTAAAGAATATCATGTGTAGATAATATCAAGGTTAAAAGATCGAAGGAGCATAGAACCCTGAGGTAAGGAAAAATTAACATATGATAGAATAGTCAGAGATATGAAGAGGATATTTGAAGGAAGAAGATTTTGAAGATTGATTCATAAAAAATGAAAATGAAAAAAGAATTGATGAAGTGAGGGAAGTGGCAAGAAGAAATGTAAAGTACAGATGTAATTGAAAAGTACAAAAAGTACAACAGGAAAGACCCCAAAAGATAAATTTGGGATTGTTAAGTGCTGTTTGTCCTTCAGAATGTCGCTAAGCGAAGGATTGTCCAGAACACCATAAGTAATAAGAACAGAAGATGGAGAACACTAAGGAAAAGAGAGAGGAAGAAAAGAAAAGTAAGGAAGAAGAAAAAGAGAAAACAGAGGGAAGAAATGAAATATTTTTGACAAAGAAAAAGATGGGAAATAGAGATGAAACTTAAAATATAGAAGGAATTTTGGGTACAAGGTGCAAACTACAGAGTGTGGGAAAGTATGATAAGTCAAGATTATAGAAAATATATTCAGAGAAGATTTGAAGAAGATAATATCGAGTTTGGAAAAATTTTAATTTTATAAATACCGCTTACTCTAGAATAGAGTATGGAAAATACTTTATTTATAACATAAGTAAAAATTTACCTAAGGAAAGCAATATTGGAAGGAAATGTTCCATGGTTAATAAGGAAATAAGCAAGGAATAATTTGGAAATGGAAATAAATAACAAAACAAAAGTTAATTATGTTAAGAGAAGATAATAAGGGTCATCTTAGAAATCCGTTAGTAAAGGTAAAAAAATAAAAATAATGATGTAAGAAACGAAGGTTGAAAAGGAATAAAGGAAAATGAAAGAAAATGAAAAATCGAATGAAAAGTTACATTCGCAGTTTGCACATTCATGTGATAAATATTAGGGAACCTTTCAAAATACGGAAGTAACTGTAAGGATATGGAAAGTGGGCTTATGAATAAATTGAAAAACCAGGGTTATAGTAAATTGAAAGATTTTGAGATGCATAAAAGATACAACGTCAAATAGACCCATAGTAGGATATTTTCTTGGAGCAAAACATTTAATGAAATAATTATATTAGACATTGGATAATTAATTGGAAGGAGAAAATGATAGACCTGGCCTAGAGATACTCTAAAGCTAATTGAATAAAGGGCCACTAGATATTGGCAAGCTAATTGATAAAGGATAAAAAACCAGAAATCACAATGAGAGCTTTAATTTAGGCTGGTTTATATGCTTTGGGTAACCAGGAAAAGTGATAGAAGGTTTGAGGGTTTGAAAATGAAAAAACGAGATAAGAAAAATAAAATGAATCATTCAAGCTTTAGTAACGTTGGCTGAGAGCAGGGAATGGATCAAAATATGGCCTTAGGATTAGGAAATATGTGTGTTAAGTAGTTTAGACACGCGCACTCCACACTCTAACACGAATTATAATGGCGCCGCTTGAGAGAGTGCTGAATTAAGTTCAATGGCATTTTAATACTGTTTCTAATGACACGTCCAAACTCGAGCTCGATGACGCACGTCTGGTTACAAGCTTAACATGCAATCTCTAATTTTTGTTTTCCTTTAATACATACGCTGACTCGATATCTCCCAGTATTAATAAACACGATTGCACTACGCAAGATTTTCGCTGTTAGCTAAACTCATTAATTTAACTTACTGTGTCAGCCCTCTTCCGTTGCCAATTTACATTTATCTTATAATAGAACCTCTTTTAGTTTTATCCATACCTACACTCAAGATTGTCTATGAATAGCCATGTGTCAGCCTCATCCTGCCTCGTCCGCTTGGTGTGTGAATAAAAGTGCATATTGTTCTTTGTTGTGTTTTGAACACAACCTTACCCATGTACTTCAGATAGGATTGTGATAGAATAAAGAGAACCTAGTAAAATAGAGTACAGATATATTTTATGTGAAGCACTATAATAAGCTTTGGCTAAATACTCAAACTCTGGATACTCATACACCGTCCTTAAGAACAGATTCACTAGCTACTCTTGCTACAAACGTCTGGCATCAACTGGGCTCTCAGTTTGCGCTTCTGTACGGTACCATGCGACGTCTCCGGGACACGTGCACGAATACACGGCCTTCTTCCTACCGATACGCATAGGCAACTTTACCTCCGTGGGCGCACGACTGTGCTGCTGCTGCAACTCGAGCTTGCTGATCCACCCTATTTCGATTAGCAACGCGGTCTGTACGTTCTTTTCTCATGATATTGTGGGGGTTAATTCCTCCTCACCGATATCGCTCAGATGTATTGTCCGTTTGGCTCGTTAGAATCTTATGCCTATTACTCTTCTAACCCCTGCAGCTAATTTCGTGTCGTAATGGTTTACAGCTAAACCGGCACCCTGGGCCGTAGCGTTGATTCATACCCCGAGGTCAATCGGCATGTCTCTCCACTTACTATCTGGCCGCAAGTTAATTAATCTCTGCCTGTAAGCGCATTCACTCTCAGATGCAGTAAATGGCGCCCATACCCATCTGGTTTTTGCTATTGCGGAGCGAGCACACATTGGATCCCTATATGACAGAGCAGCACTATTTCGCCCTTACACCACCTCCAGCTCGATCATATGGCGAAGCCCCATTTAACATACATATCTATATTATGTCTTTTCTTCTCTCATCTTTAGGATTCCCATCCGTAAATTCCAATGGGGAATGCATTATTATGATTATAACCCGCAGATTAACTACACTTTCACGTAACCGACTATACAATTGAACATGTGTTGACGTCATTATAATAACAATCATCCCCTTGAGATGTATTCATATCGGTTACTTAAGGATCACGAACCGCGTTAGTATAGAACATTACTCATGTAATATAATCTTTACTTCTTCTATCCTGTTACTTAATCTTACCACAACGTAATTCTTAGTAAAGCCATTATTCAACTTTACACAACTAACAATACATAGTTAGCTAAACTTAGTATGTAGAAAATAACAATCATAAAAACTTTCAAATATAATAATATGATATCAATAATTAATAATAATTAATATAAAATAATAATAAATATTAACTATATATAAAATATAATTACATATAATTACTCACTATAAAATTTTGGTGAGACTTATATACCGACTCCCACACTCATTACCAAGGAATTGCGCCTCCAACTTAACCGACTCTTTCTATGCCAACAGAGTTTTCGCTGCGAATCCGGAATTGCACGATGGTGGTAAAGTGAGCAAAGATGTATACTGCACCACTATCTAAGACTAAAGAATATATATGTATAGTAATAGCGATTAACAGTCCTATATCCAAAAAGTGAACATTTGGTTGTGTGAAAATGATTTATTCTCATTCTTTATTTTCGGTTGTTGTATAGTATAATAAATACGCTATCTTTTATTATTTTTGTTTTTAACTTTCTCTTGTTTTATTACCTTACAAAAGAGTTTAAACTATGAATATCTGTTTATTTCTTAGTCATTTGTGCAGTAGTTCTTTGAGTCACTTCCAGATAATCAAACTGATAACCTCAGAAGACTTATGATGTTCTCCATTCTTTACGAATTAGATAAACCCGTTAGCCTAGAGGTTATGTTTATAACGTCGTCAATAACTAATGTCAAAATTGGATTAACATTAAATCCAATACCTATCCAATCAAGTTCGGCATAAGGTTGCTTTTCCTCATGTGATACATAATGTTGAGAAGTGAAAGACTCGTTTCTCTTTTTGTTGGCAATAGTTACTAGTACATTTAATTCCTTTTTGTGTCGGCTTAAAGTGAATTAGATATCTTAAGATCATAAAATGTTGAATCTAAAATTATGCAAGTTCAAACACTATCAACTGAAAGTAATTCCAAGTCCAAATCCTTTCATTAGATGTTGAAATAATTCTATAGTTTCAATCAGGACTGGATAAAATTAATTCTACATGTTTCAAATCAAGTGACTGAAAATAATTCTTATGTTTCAAGAAAGAAGAGCGGGAATGTTAGGATCAAGTCAGGAAAGAGTGAATATCCCACTTATGAAATCAAACATCCAAATGGTTGAGTCCCCTGTGATTAATCAAAATCCAAAAATGGTTAAATAAGCCCAATCGCAATTCACAAGCTCGTATTATAAGCAAACTCAATCGAAATCCTCAAATAAAATTCGAAGACAGATCGGAAAACAAACTTAATAAACTTGCTGGATAATTTATTAAATTCTAAAATTCAATCAAATTAAAGTTCTAATAAATAGTTCGTTTATTTGGAATTATCAGTTAACTCCCAGCATAATTGACAACTGTTAAAATCTTATTATGAGATAATAGCTTTCAGCTATCATACCACATGATTTTTTGGAAGACAACAATGTATCAAAAGTTTCCGTCCGTGTACATTAATTCTTGCTTGAACTCGTAAGTCAGAAGTTAAATTAACATAAACATATTGAAGTACTCGAATATCAAAAATTCATTGTCAAAACGTAAATATTTTTAATAAAAGATTTATTTCATAACAACAATTATAATTTAACTATGACCAACCATAACGTCCACATTTTACTGTCATACGATTTTTAAAAAAAAACAATAGTATTATCAGTTCATTTTAAGTACACAAAATTCAATAAAAATTGATATAAATTCATTAACATCAAAAATTCATAATATCTATAAACTAACTGTAAACTGATACTAATGTTATAAGGCAATAACTAAACATAATAAAGAGAAGAAAGTAAGCTTAAAACTACAAATATAAGTAGCTGAACTTTCAGTGACTGACCAATATTATGATAACTTTAATTTCAAGGTAATTGAAAATATTAGAGTAACTATACTTCAAACCGCGAAAACTATTCAAGTAAACATAATTTGCAAGTAACTGAAAATATTAAGTAACCATACTTCATAGAACTGAAAATCTCACTAATAGGCAATTTCAATAACCTGACAACATTCAGGTAACGAGTCTTTCAAATAATCTGAAAATATCACGTATATCTAAGTTCAAATAACTGAAAAATTCTTCAAGTACTAGTTTCGAAAGTGTTCCAAATCAAAGGACAGTTTCTGATAACAGAACAATGGAAAATAAACTGGGTTAGATTTACCAGAAATATGAAGTAAAGCAGTTCAGATATCGGACAAAGTAGTTTAAAGTAAACTGTTTCAGATAACTGAACACATTAAAGTAACACTGTTTCAGATAGACTGACAAACTAGTTTCCAGATAACTGACAAATATTAAAGTAAACTAATTTCATGTAACTGACAAAATTAAAGTAAACTAGTTTCATATACTAAAATATTTTAAAGTAAACTATTCATCTTATCTGAACAAATTTTAAAATAAACTGTTTCATGAGAAATGACAAATGCTTAAGTAAACTAGTCTCATATAGTTGTATTTAATATTGAAAAATAGTTTAAGTAACTAGTTCATATAACTGGAAAAATATTTAAAGTAAGACTAGTTCGTTATGCTAACAATAATGAAAGTAAACTAACACCTAATACTTCTAAAACTGTACCATACGTATATAATTATAAAATATATATACTATAATATATAATATAATATAATATATATTAATATATATCTATATAATATATATATAGTATATATATTATTATTCATATTGTATATTAGTATATATTATATAATTACCCCTCTCTCTACCGGTAGTATCCACTGTCGATTTAATATAGCAAGGCAACTGGCACAATTTTTTAACTGGTCTGATGACACTAAAGGCCAAGGACCACATTTTTATAACTGTCTTGATGACGGAATTTTATTACCATATGATAATCATATTACTTAGGGTATATGCACAATTGTTTAAGTGAAGGCTATAACCTAATATAGATAAATAAGTTTAATTAATTAATTGTTTATTACAATTTATATGCACTTGTCTGTGTTAAATGTTCTAGCAATTAATTTAAATTTTGCTAATAATAATTAATAAATTAATTGTCACTGACATCTATTCAAAATAAAATAATACAAGTGAAAACACAAAATTTACAAAATCTAAATATATTGACTAACAGATAGCTGGCAGCATCCGCATCCTATTCAGTTACTTATCAGTCCAGAAGAGTTCTATTAAGCTTAACTAACATAGATTACAGACTAAACTTCAAGCTGGAATTTATTCTATGCGTATCAGATGATGCAAGCTCACAACATAACAAGACAATGTTTCAAAAACACGGATACCAGAGCATAGTCTTATCAGTACTGATTGGTAATTGTCAGTGGAGTCGCTTCTCGCTCCTGACTCACGATTTTAATTTCGTTTTGTGACGTCATATCACGTGTTGCAGATGTTTCGTGCTAAATATTTTCATGGTGCATTTTTATTTCACTTAAAGTCCAAAAACTGATAATTTTCAGGAGAAACAAAATATTTAATTACATATATATTAATTTAAATATTTTAGACTTTGGAGTTAAAATTATCTTTTTTGAAAAACGTATTTTTTAATATTTTTATTTGTAAGTACTTTTTTTTATTTTTTAGATACTTTAATTCCAGTCTTGCTATTTAGCTAATTCCAATTCATTTTCGGCGGCTCGATGGCGCTACACTCAGATAACACCACACATATATATATATATATATATATTTATATATTATTTATATATTTATATACTATATATATATTACTAATAATATAGTATTAATTATATATATATATATATATATTATAATTATATATATATACCTATAATCTATATTATATATATATATGATTGCTACTACTATATATATAATATACATATACACATATATAGTATATATTTTATATATATTACACATATATATTTTTGTCCTCTTTCGTATTTTACTATTTTCTTTATTACAATACGTTATTTTACAAGACTATTCTTTACTTTTACTTTCCTTTAGAATAGAATTTATATTTTACAATTGTTTCTATTATTTTACAAAAGCCTAAACTTGTACTTAACGTTTACTTTTACTTTGCAGAATTTAATTTTAACTTTTAACTTACAAATTTTATTAAATAAACATAATAGTTGACATGTAATGTTGTACATTAATATCCTGCTGCATGTATATAGTAACTTGGTTTTTTTCCACGGTACGGGCTAACAATGATGTGGCTTAAGGCCTGGCCCTATCAACGACTCACGACTCCGATCATCGAGCCCTGTTTTACAACTCAATGAACTCCATCTGCTGCAAAAAGATTTTATCTTAGATAATTCTCTCTCACAAATTCAAAAACGCTAATTATTTCTGAAAACCATAATTTTCTACCTTTGCATTTACACTATATCCCTACGCTCATTCCTGACGCTGCAACTAACCTAGTAAATCAGAAATCATGTCATTCTTCTCAAAGCTTTCATTTCTGAACTTATTTCTATTGGTATATATTCTTATATCTGTAGTAATATCATTTGTACCAAATGCACAATACATTTGAATAACAGTTTGTAGAATCAATCTCTCTATCTATTATCCACGATATCCCTCATCGGACCCTGATAACATCTCTCAATCATTTCTTTTAAACCTTATTTTGACAGTCATCTAGGTATTGTTATAGTCTCCATATTAGAATGCTCAGTCTTCCTTTAGAAAATCTATATTACCATTGGCTTCTGATCTTCCCGTATAAAAGACAGTCAACCTTGTTACTCGCAGGTGACGAGGCTGCCTGATTTTCGAGAACCTCATTTTTTATTTCTAACCAACTCTCCATTCATCTATGAGACGCTATTATCTAACTACTATTATCTTTTCTCTCTCTCATACTTCTTACCTAGGTGATATCCTATTCGTTACCCGTCTATATCCACTCTCTCCGATCGGACATGCCTTATAATTTTGTCTACATTCACTCCTTTCTGCAACTCCAATACAAAATATTTAATTCTATGTGTAGGTCTTGCAATCCGTTCCTAATAACACAGTTCTCCGCATGTTCAAAAACACAAACATGGGCAGCCTATTTACATATCTTATCTCTTCACAGTTCACAGATAACACAGTAGCATAATTGACTGTTAAATTATTTTAGCTTATCTAACTTGTACCTTACCTATTATTTACGAGAAATATTTTATATGTAAATTATTTACATAAAAGAAATAAATAATATCTTAAAAGGTTAAAAATTTGGCTATTTTGTAGATATCGTGGTCCTCGTGCTGTTTTTCGAAAAAATTTCTAAGTTCAAAAATTTCTAAGTTTAAGAAGCGCTTTAAGATTACAGTAAACCAGTTTTCTCTAGAAAATAGATGTTTATTAGTCAAGAGTAAAGAATAAAGATTGCACTAAATAATTTTCTCTAAAACCTAACTTAAATGATTTTTTTGACTTAGAAAATTTTTTCAGAAAAAAGTCACAGTACAATTTAAATATCAAAGAATTTCTAAACAAGCTTTACTCTAGCCTTAGCCTAGGCCAGGATACTAAAATTTAGGTATCGGCTGTACCCAGAGGGTTAATACCCCCGATTTATTCTGAAAAATCACAGGACTTACGCCAAAAAATAATAATGAAGTAATAGTGAAAACGAAATATCGGTGTCCTATATAGGAAAAAAGTTAGAACAGCCTCTGTCAAAATTGTAAAGAAACCCACTAGGATTGTTATTTAAAAAAATGATTATGATTTTTGTTTTTTAACATTTAGTAGATAGGTAATCTAGAAAAAAATAATAAGAAGGAAGTGTAGACACACAAATATAGTTTTTAGGAAAAAAATGTTACATCGCCTCTGAAAGTTTAAAAGATTTTTTCCATAAGATTTTTCCCTCTAATAATATAAGAAATGAGTGGCTCTATGCTCGTTTAGGATCCTAGTTTCAGTTATGATAGATTACTTATTGACTAGATTTCTCTGTGTATAGCCACAGAAAACTTATCGATAAACTGACTTAGGGCCTGAAAATGAACCTTAACATTGGGGATGGATCATATTGAACAAGTCTACGTGGGATTTTTGATAACTTTGAGAGGCTGTCACTTTTTTTCCTAAAGAGAGAACCCATTTTCGTTTTCACTTTCTTCATTAATATTTATTTTAGAGTATAATCCTGTGATTTTCCTATAAAATCGGGGTGAAACCTCTGGTATACCGAATATTAAGGTAGGCCTGACTGTAGAATATGACTCTGGGAACCTTAATTTAAATTTCACCAATTAAAGCAACAATTTTAAGCCTGTAATAAATAAGATAATCTAGGCCTATTTTATAAATCCAACTAAACCTCCACAACAGAATAACAGTAATCTAGGCCTATTAAAATCCAATAATACTTCACACAATCAGTATTCTTTCCTATGGCTAGACTAAGGGTTATGTCGATCAAACACTTACTAATCCATCTGATGCTAATTAACTTATAAGTTATTGTTACTTAAAAACAGATCACAACTAATTAGACCACTATTAGTAATAATACAGAAAAATAAAAAATACATTTAGCAAAAAATATAAGACAATATAAAACAATTGCACACTAAATGGGAGAGACACAGTATAAACACATAATTTCTCTAAGCGCAACCTCTAAAACTAGGGATGCCGCAGAGGGATATATATCTGATGATGAGAGCTCTTTGTTATTGGACGAAAAGCAAAGATTTAGCGATGATATTTGTCAACCGATATATCGATTATCGTATTTTATTTCCAGTATCGAATCAATATAATTTTTTTAGCTTCTAGAATTTTTCTGAGCAGATTTTCTTTTTTCATAAATTGAAGCATTTCAGCAAACTGTGTTATTTTCAGGCGGGTTTGTATGGGCCATTTGTCTGTACTCGGAGAAGGAGAAGGAGGGTCAGATGATGCATAGAAGGGAAGGAAGTCCCCCTCTAGTGGAGAAAATCTCATTGTTACAGAAATTACAGATATCAACATCTCGAGAGAGATTATACTAAAAGTTGATGAAAGTGATGTCTATGAAATACAACTGTTGATGATAAATTAAATTTGGTAGATGACAGTTAACAAAGTTGGCTCATAAAGAAGAAATGTTTAAGTTTACATGCTAAGATTTTCTACTTTACTCGAAGGTTTATTTCCTCTGTAACTCCCTCTCGCTTGCATTTTAGGGCCTGAATTTAGTGTTTCTTTAAATAAAGTTGATTATATATTATATTATGTAATATTATATTATACATATATAGTATATTATATATTAGATATATGATATATATATTATATATATATATATATATAGTATTATTATATATATATATTTTTATATATATATATTATTATATATATTATATATAGTATATTATATATATTGGTATATTCATATATATATATTATATACTACACTATAAATATATATACTATATATTATAATAATATATATATATATATATATATATATATAATATATATATTATATATATATATATATATATTTATTATATATATACTATAAGTATATATATAATATATTTTTTTATTATATAATAGTAATATAATATTATAACATATATATAATATCTATATTATATATTATATATATATATATATATTATATTATATTATTATATATATCTATAGTATAGTATATATATATATAGTAATACTATATTATATCTATATACTTGTTTATTACTATGTGAAATTGTTATCATTAGTGGCGCCTATTATTTGAAACCTGCGACTCGTACCGAGGAAACAGTAAGATATTGGATCACGTAGAAATTGAGTACGAATATGTAAAAAAAACATATTGGCTAAATTGTATAGAAACAAGGGCACATATTTTTTAATTTCATGTAATTACTAACAAATACATAATGGGAATTTTTTTGGAACGTAAGGATTTTCATTTTATTTATTTGTATATTAAGTTAATATTTTTTTTCTGCTATAATTTATCATTGAGTGTCATTGCAGATAATCACCAAAAGTCGTGTAAGAGCCCCTAAAAAATGGTCCTGCTAATTTCATACCTGATTAAATATTCTTATCTGTGTCTGGGTTACGAGTCGTCAGTTTTCGAGATATCTTGGCGCGGTAAATGTAAAAGTTTGGCCATAGTATATTATTATTATATATTTATATATATTAATATCTAATATATATTTATATATATATATATATATTATAATATTATTACTTATATAATATATATATATATAATATATCATATATCTATATATACCTATATATTATATTATACTATATATATTATCTATATATATATTTAGAAAAATAAATACATTATCGAATGTTATGTTATTTATCATTTCATTATAATATTAAATAGCCTAATTTTTGAATAAATTTATGATTTTTTAGCTATGCCACTATCAAAACAAGGCAGATATATGTTTTATTTTGTATCAAATGAAGGTATTATTCAGTAAAATACATTTCATACCACAACAGAGCTCTCTCTCTCTCTCTCGTCTCTTCTCTCTGAATATATTATTACGTATATATATAAATATATATATATATAATATATAATATAACTATTATTTATTATATAATATATATATAATATATTATATTATATTATCTATCAAATAGTCTATACATTAATTGTACTTAAATATATTTTGTATAGATATATGATAAAGTTAATATTATATAAATTTATATATATAATATATATAGTAATATTAGTATATATATTATAATTATATATAATATATATCTATATATATATTAGTATATATTATATATTATCATATATTATATATATATATAATATAATAATTTATCATATATATATTGCCCTCTTTTTCAAAGGAATTTTCGTTTTGAATTTTTTTTTTTTTTTTTTTTTTTTTTTTATATTGGCTACTATATGATAACCAAATAGAATTTCCGTGAGTGGTGGAACATGTAGAAAAATAAAAATAAAAATTTCTTTTAAAATCACATGTTTTGTTAAATCAACGTTATACAAATAGAAATTTCGGGAAACCGCATTTTCCCATCATCAGGATTACTATTTGGAGTTACCGATATAATGACTTGACGAGACGGTTGCGATTGTCCAAAACAAAGAAAAAAGAATACTTGTTCTATGCTTAAACTTTCACTACCTAAAATAAGTGAGACACATTAGCAGAAGAAAGCATATTACATATGTGGACATCAGCGTATGAAAAGTTCTCCCGTCCATAAGAAAAAAGAATATAAAAAAAATAGGAGGGATCGAAGGCCGAAACGGTGGGGACAGGTAGGGGGGGACGTTATTCCATACTCCGTAGGGAGGCGGTGGAACCCAGCGACGACCTCAAATACAAAGAAGATGGGGTTCCGGGAGACCTCTCGACTGGAGGGGGGAAGATATGACCTGACCGTGCTGTCAGTTCCCCGGAAGTGCGCGATGGAGACCTGACCGACTCTACATCTTGATGCAGGGTTTACTCGCTTGGGTAATTCCTTTAGTTTTAAAAAAAAAAATTTAAAAAGTTAGGATCCGTAAAACGTAACTGCGTTATATATTTTTTAATTCATGTCCGTTTACCTACTTGAAATCATTGTTTGGTTATCATATTATGATAGCCTTTATTAAAACAGAGAAAAAGAACAAAAAAAATTCAAAACTACCATTGTGTAAAACAGAAAAGGTACTAAAAAAAGTATGTATTTCAATATATGATATTTATATCAGTAAAGAATGAAATCAGCGCTATATATATATATATCGGAATAAACATATATAGTTATATATATATATATATATTTATATACTATATATATTATATATATATATATATATATATTTATAGTTATATTATATATTTATCATTTGTTTGGAATACATAATATATTATCTATATATATATATATATTATATATCTATATATTATATATATATATATTATATATTAGTATGTATATAACGATAATGTTGTTATATACGATATATCGATTTGTTTTTACCGATAGTATGAGAGCAATTTATTGTTTTTTTAAAATATCGATATAATTCGATATTATCGATATTGTTTAAATATCGGATCCTAACCAAGTAGGGATGGCGACAGCGCGCAGGAGAGACCGATATATTATTTACTTCACCAGATTATATTTTGATAGTAAGAAAAATATTAGTGATCTATAGACATGTATATTCATTTGTCATTGCGTTGGGATGGTCGTCAATAGAGGAATGCTAATGAATCAGTTTTAGCAACGCAATTTCGGCGCATAAGAGGAGACGATTGTTTACTAAAAATTTGATCAGTCTGTTTCTCATGGGCAAAGTGTTTTGAATAAACAAAAATTAAAAAAGAAATAAACAAATGGTTTTTTTTACAAATAATTGAATCAAAGCGTATTGTGATGGAGTTATCAATTTGGAAAAAATAGAATTTTAAAGCTAATTTCATATGAAACATGTTCTCAAATAACGAAACTACTACGCCGCAATCATTTGTTTACATTTTTTCGTTAGCATTTTCCTACAATTCGGTAAGCACGGGAAAGAGCAACCTAACAGAATTTAAGAAATTACTAACGTTTCGTTATCATTTTACTAAATTTGTGTTAGCATTTTTGAAACTTTTTAGCATTTTTCCTATTTGTTAGCAAGTGCAAAATGAAAACGCTTATGTTTTCAGTCCGATATAATCGATATATCGATATTGTTTTATATATCGGATCTTGGCCAAGAGGCAATTATAGATTTGATTTATTCATAAGTATGAAAAACATATCAATGTATGTTTTAGCCCGAATTATTCAATATCTGAATATTTTAGTTTCATAATCCGGAATCAAAGATATTTTTTTATTTACTTCTAGAAATTTGAGCAGTTTTCTTTTTCATAAGAATAACATTTAGGCAAATGTGGTGTATTTTTTCAGGCCGTTGGATTGATGGAGACAAAATTGATTGTTTGCACTCTGCGGAGAAGGACAGGAGTGTCATGATATCATTACGAATACGAGGAAGACGTAAGGAATTGGGAAAACAATTTTCATGAAATATACTAATTGCTTTTTTACTTTCAATTAGATATTTTATAAAAAGTAATGAAGTATCCTTTATAATACAGGACAATACCATTTTTTTATATAGTATTAAATCTTTAATTTTATTTTAAATTTAATCTGAAATAAGAAATGTTTGAAGTTTTATTATGTCGGAAGATTGTCAGTGGACGCTCGTCATGGAAGCACTGCTGGAACTGCAAGCCCCCAAAAATTTTCAGAGTAAGCTCACAACTAATAACAGTATTTGTTATTACTGCTCTGTATCTCTCATCTCTTCTCTTATCTCTTCGTCTCTTCTCCTCGTCTCTCTCATTCTCTCTACTCTCTATCGTCTCTCTCTCTCTCTCTCCTTCTCTCTCTCTCGTTCTCTCTCTCATCTCTCTCTCTCTCTTCTTCATCCTTCTCTCTGTCATCTCTCTCTCTCTCTCTCTCTATATATGATATTATATATATATTATATATTATATTATATTATTATAATATATATTTATATAAATATATAATTAATATACTATATATATATATAATATATTATATATTATATATATATATATAATATATATATAGTGTATATAATAATATATATATATATATATATATATAATATATATATTATATATATACGATATATATATATATATATTTATATAACTAATATATCTATATATATATACTATATATATTATCTATATATATATATATATATATATATATATATAATATATAATATATATATATATATATACTATATATATATATATATATATTTATATAATATATATATATATATAACTATATATATATATATATATATAATAAATATTATTATCTATATACTATATATATATATATATTATATTATATAAATATATAATAGACCTGTTATTTTTTAAGAACTCCGTCAGTTTTGAATTTTTATTTTGTTTTTTTTTTATAAGCTTTTTACCATATGATCCTACACACTGATTTCAGGTTATTCAGTGTTTCAAAATGGCATGTCCAGTATATACTACTGATGACGTCAGTTTTAATTTTTTTCTTTTTTTTTTTTAACTAAAGGATAACCAAGGGTAACCGATAGATGGAGGAGTCGGGGTCTCGTCGCTTCGGGGAACGACAGGTAGGAACTATTTGCCCCTCACGGAGGAGGGTCTCCGGAACCTCCCTCTTTGTATTTGGGTTGTCGGGGGTTCCCGCCTCCCTACGGGGTATGGAAAACATACCTCTGTCCTGGTCTTGATTGGCCATAAATTTTTTTTTTTTTTTTTATTTTTTTTTTTTTAGATTTTTTAATACATTTTGTAAACCTTGAAGGCTTAATTTTACAAAATGTGAATTGCTTATCTGTAAATGTTTGTACGTTTCTAGTATATTTAATTTATATAAAGAAAAAAAAAAAGCAAAAATACATTTTTTGTGTTTTTTTTTTGGTTTTTTCCTTTTTTTTTTAAAGCTTTATACGCTGATTTTCAAATATGTATGGTTTTTCTGTAAGTGTCGACTTTTCGAGATATTTCATTTTTTAGATTTTATTTACAATAATGTGATTTTGTAAATAATTAATTGTAAAATTTTTCGGAACTTTTGAATCACGTCCATCATCACTGAAATTCATTGTTAGTGTCATATACTAGATAATGTAAAAAAAAAACAAAAAAAATCAAAACGAGCGGAGTCTTAAAACATCACAAGGCTATATAATTATCGTAATTATATATATATATAATATTATATATATACTATATATAGATATAGTACTATATATATATATAATATATTATATATATATATTATATATTATATACTTATATTATAATAATAATATATATATATATACTTATATATAGATTTATTATAATTATATAATTATAGTAGATAGACTATAACTTATTTCATAGTTTCCGTCTAAAGGGTGGAGGTTGTGCCTATGTAAACATTAACACTCTGTAACACGTCTCGTGAATCTCGAATCACCTTATTTCGATGTTGCTGTGGGCTTAAAATCTTTTTTCTTTACTCAGATTTCTTGGCTTCTGCTACTGTTTTCCTAATAGAACAGATTTTAACGCTTTTTTGAATATTATCTTCTTCATCGCGAGACTGTCATATCTTCTCATCAAATTACTGAGGTCCTCTATTATGGGGAATTTCAATGTTACACAACTGAATGTTGGGATCTTCATACTGACTTAGGTGGGAGGAGGCGAATATTTCAGGTCATTCCATCTTAACGATCTGATGCACTAATTAAAGAACGAACTACATGTCGATCGTCCTAACAATTCTTGAACACACTTGACCTATTTTCATCCATATCTTTCCTTATTATACGCACCTCGCTCCATTGTAATTGACCAAACTCATATTTTAATTTTAATACTTTCTCTCCTACAGCTCCATCCTGCCCTGTGCGGTTCTTTTGGCACTTTGATCGGGCGAATTGGGGCTTTGCGCTGGCTTCTACGCTTACTTATAATTGGATGATGACTCTTGTCTCTGGTGCGGCTGGCTTCTGCGATAGGTGGGACTGGTACGTTGATGGATGAGCAGGTTTATCTCTTTCGACTCAAATCTTTCTCTCTCATAATCCATGTTCGATCGGAAATTGCTCTCTGGGCAGTTCCAGGCTAGAGTACAAATGCGTATCGGGGTGGAAAAATTTCTCGAACTCTCTATCACTCTCGATAATTTTCATTCACTTAGAATGTTGCAGGGTATACTCTGCGACGTAGCAAAGCGAGACTTTCATCAAAGAAGAAGTGCGCTAACCTCTCTTGGTTCTCCTCTGATAATTTTCTGGCCCGGTTGCAAAAACATCTCCAACAACTTCTGCTAAATCTCTTTTCTCCTCTTTATTGCGATTGCTGGTTCTGTTGTAAGTCTCCAGACTGAACAAGGCCAATCTCTTCGCCTCCTATTTTTCCATCTAACTCAAACTGGAACGATCTGGCAATTCCTCTCCTCCCTTTCCTCGTAGGTGCCCTATGCCTTGCCTGAGATTACATTTCGGGTGCATTGGCTCCTGAAATCTATGATGTTAGGATAGGCGGGTGGCCGGAATGGCATTTCCTCCCCGAGTTTTGAGGGAGTGTGCTTCGTGCTGGCCCCTCCTCTGTTCAACTATATTCTCTTTGCTTCAATACTAGCACTTTTCCTCAGAGTTGGAAGCGCGCTTATGTTCCACCTGATTCCGAAAAAAGGAAGCCGCCTGATCTCTTAACTAATGCCCATAGCTGCTTAACTGTATTCTATCTTAATCTGTTGAAAGCTTCTCCTCTCATTATCTTAGACAATCTGGTAATCTCTTCCCTTCTTCCGACGCCAAGTACGACTTTCGCGCTCGAGTCAGCTGGTGAATACTTTCTATCTAAGATTATGGTTTTCCCCTCAGGAATTACGGAGAGACTTGCGTGGTGGCTTGACATATCTTCAAAGCATTTGACGGGTATGGCACGCGTACATCTGCTCTACAGCTCCCTCTTTGATTCTCCTTCTCTTGCTTACTTATGTCTAGCTTCTTTCAAATAGCTCAATATCGGCTGTTGTTAATGGTGCGACTTCTTCTTCTTTTTCTGTCAATAGTGGTGTTCTCCAGGGTTCTGTCTTAATCTCCACATCTCTTTCTATTATTTTCATTAATGATCTTTTCGTCTGCACATCTAACTCTATCCAGCTCTATCCGATGATGATCCTTCATTCTCAACTCATATTCAATTCTGCCCCTTCTTTGACTTCTAGAGATGCTCTCATTTAATCTTTCCGGCTCCATTTCTCGTGCTGATCCTGATAGAATTTCGGTGGGGATCGTTCCAACTTGTTGAAATTTGATTTCTTTTAAAAAACCCAACTCTACAAATCTTCCTCTCTAAGACACTTTCTAACTTCTCCTATCTTTTCTGAGGTTATCTCGTTCTCTGTTGACAATAGAAACTCCTTGGCTAAACATAAACAAAATGTCTTGGAAAACCTCAACACCATGGTGCTAGGGCGGCCTTCAAAGAAACTTGGGCAGATTCTGTTTAAGACTCTGCGTGACTTTTTTCCTCTTCGACAGTTACTGATCAGTTATACATAGGGTCTCACCGCCCTTGTAAGGAGTGACTGCTCTCATATCTGGGGGGGGCTTCGAGGTTTCACCACGGCTTTGGATAGGGCCGAGTCCAAAGCTAAAAGACTTATACTGTCTGCTCATTTCTAGTTCACTTGCCCTCTATTTTGCGGCGTGATGTTGGTGCTCTATCTCTTTCTATAGGATACCGTAAAAGCGCAGGTTATCGAGGAGCTTTCACTGGCGTGCCGCCCTTTAAGCGCTCTGCAGCACAAGGGGGTGATGTGTCGGCACATGAGTTTTTGTGTTGATGTAGGTAATCCAGACTAGTTCGCTGCGGTGGCTCCTTTATTCCTGCACCTCGTCTTCTGTGGAATTCCTCTTCATCTTCTGTTTCACTCTCATTTAATCTCCTCACTTTAAATCCCCTGCGCTGTGCTCATCTGCGTAATGTTGCGTTAGTTGAAATTTGTTGAGTGTAACACCCCTCTTGATATAGGGCTTCGGCCGTGAGGGTGTGATAATGTAATTTATAATATATATATAGTACTATAATATATACACCCTATAAATATTATATATATATTATATATATATATATATAATTATATATATTTATATATATTATTATATATATTATTATATATGTATATATAATACTTATTATATATATATATAATATTAAAGTATATATATATATATATAGTCTTTATATATTTATTATATATATACTTAGTTATATATTATATATATATTTATATTTTATTTTAATAATATATATATATAGTATATAATAATATATATTACCGTATTTCCTTTAAAGAGGATGTAACCGTATATATCGAACGAGTAAAGCGATGGTATGCGATTTTCTTCGATATTTGAAGCAGTAGAGCGGAGGGTTGACGAGTTTTTTTTTTTTTAAAAAAGAATACCCAAGATTTAAATCGGCTAGATGGATATGCAGGATGTCAGGGTCTCTCGGCCTTCAGGGGAGATGAGTAGGGGGACTTCGTCCGCCCTCTGTCCCACCGTCGGTGAAAATCTTAAAAAAGAAATATTAAAACAAAATTATCATATAACAATAAATGATATAATGAAGAGAATTTGAAGCTTTGTCTCTTCTTCTATTGGATTTAAGGTTGACAGGGTCACAAGTGCATGTTAGACGATGAAGTGTTCAAACGATATTTTCGATAGTCTGTTTTGTTATGTAACATCCTTTTAAAGGGAAAGGGTATAATATATTATATAGTATATAATTATTATATAATTATATACTATGATATATATTATATAATATATATATTAATAATATATATATATATATATCTATAATATATAAGTATTATATATTATAATATATATAATATATATAACTATATACTATATATATATATATATATTAACATTTCTG
>JABUQX010023925.1:50000-51831 GCA_015478945.1 Trachelipus rathkii | reverse complement strand
ATATATATATATATATATATAGCATATATATATATATATATATATATATATATATATATATATATATATATATATATATATATATATATAAATATATATATATATATATATATATATATATATATATATATATATATAAATATATATATATATATATATATATATATATATATATATATATATATATATATATATATATATATACACATAGAGAGGGCACATTTTAAGAGAAAGATAAAGTAGTTAATTTTTAATCGTTAACAAAAATATTAAACGACGTTAATCATTAAAGGTTTTATCGGTAAAGATTTGTAGCGGGAAGTTAACGTTAATCGTTAACGTTAACCGTCTTCACAATATGTTGTAGAAATAGTAATAATTATTGTTAATTTTCTTTTTATTATAATAATATCCCTAACAATATTAATAATGATATTGTTTTAATGATTGTAAATTAATTAGGGCTTTGACCAGCAGATACTTTTGCCGCTTGCCAAAGAATGCTTCCAAAGCGTAAATACCTTATTAATTAATACTCAATACCGGGTGTCCGTAAAAGAATTTCCCAGTTTCAATGCTTTATTATAACAGCATAATATACAATATCCATATCATATCATACATCAAAGGGAAGAGTAAGTTGCATAGTTTCGAATATGCACTTGCGCCAGAACGAGTTCCTGATAGGTCGACATACGCGCACGCGCATTCAGATGTAGTCTTCTCTAGTGCGTGCCCCACATACTGACAATGGCGAGTCCTGAGCGTAAAGCTTTCTGTGTTCTACAATTTGCTAAGTGTGAATCTGTAATTATGATTCAACGTGCGTATCGTTTACGTTTCCAATGTGATCCTCCATGTGGCAAAACATTCGCCGATGGTATAGGCAATTTGCAATTAATGGATGTCTTTGTAAAGGCAAAAGTACAGGACGGCCCAAAGTGACTGTACAGGATGTGGACCGTATCAGGGCCTCGTTTCTTCATAGTCCTAAGAAATCCGTCGGAGAGCAAGTCACGAACTGAATGTGCCAAAAACGACGGTGTGGAAGGTGTTAAGGAAACGTTTACACATGCGTGCATACCGGTTGCAGTTTGTACATGCTTTAAAGCCCGACGACTAGGCTCTACGGTTTACCTTTGCCTGTGCAGTGTTAGGTCGAGACGATGACCTTCTAGATCGTATAGTGTTTAGCGATGAGTCCACCTTTCATCTCAGGGGTAAGGTGAATGCCCATAATGTTCGTATCTGGGGTCTGAAAATCCGCATGAACTTGTAGAACACGAACGTGATTCCCAAAGGTTAACTTTTTCTGCGCCATATCCCGACGCCAGGTCTACGGACCTTTCTTTTTCGCAAAAGCAACCGTAACAAGGGGTCGCCTATCCCGATATGTTACAATAATGACCTTTTCGCAATTATTAGAGGATGAAGGTAAACTTTATATGGCAGCAAGATGGAGTCCCTCCACATTGGAGTCACATAGTGCGAGCGTGGTTGAACGACTTACTCCCAGATCGTTGGGTTGGTCATAATGGTCCAGACGACAGAGCTCTATATATCTGGCCCCCCGGTCCCCGGACTTAACGCCATGCGATTTCTTCCTATGAGGCTGCCCAATTATACGCAGAGTTGAAACGCAGAATTGAACATGCCGTTCCTTCCATTACTCCGGATCTGTTAATCAATGTTTGGGAGGAATTGGATTATCGGCTGAATGTATCCCCTATAACGAAGGGGGCACATGTTGAACATATGTAGGAAAAACTCTGTTCAATGACCTTGATATTGTATATTACGCTGTTATAATAAAGCATTGAAACTGGGACAT
>JABUQX010023925.1:17500-37500 GCA_015478945.1 Trachelipus rathkii | reverse complement strand
GTTTTAATTGAATTATAAGTGATTTTCACAGAATTTTTTTTTTAAAAGTTAGGGAGGGAAGGCTATGATGAGTTTTGTTAAGCATGGTTAGATTTACGACTTAGCCAAGTCCTTAATCTAACCATACTTAACAAAACTCCTCATAACTTTGACTCCCTAGCTCTATCGCCATCGTAGGCAGTATTCCTATATATAGCCTAGCGCTACGGAAACAGTTTTCTAGCGAATACAGGCCTAACCCAGCAATTTAATAAGGTTTCTAAGTTTGCAGATGATACAAAAGTGGCTGCCTCAGTAAGGAATAGTGATGGATGTATAAATATTCAAAATGATCTTGATAAACTTCTTGGGTGGGCAGGTAAGTGGCAAATGAATTTTAATAGTAAAAACCTAGGTTATTCAAATAAAAGTTTTTGACTACGATATGAATGGGGATTGGCTAGAGTCTGTGGACCTAGAAAAAGATTTAGGTGTGATTATAAGCAGCAATTTGAAAGTAGGGAATCAGTATTTGGAAGCAAGGAATAAAGAGAATAAGATGCTAAGTATAATAAATCGCAATGTCGTTAAGAAGAGGAAGGAAGTTATAAGTATACTGTATAATAGCTATGTTAGGGCAGTATTAGAGTATTGTGCACAAGGTTGGGCCCCTTATTTAAGGAAACACATAAATATACTAAAGAAAGAGAGTGCAACGTAGAGCAACAAGGATGATTTCTGGGTTTGAAGGTAAGAACTATGAGGAGAGGCTGAGGGAGTTAGGAATGTTTTCTGTAGAAAGGTGATTTCTCAGAGGGGACATGATACAAGTGTACAAAATATTTGCATCTGTTGATAATTCGGAGACCAATAAATTCTTCATAGTAGACCACGGATGGAAGACCAGAGGGCACAGTAAGAAAATTAAGAAGAAGGCATGCCATCTTGCATGATATAAGAAAGCAATCATTCAGTAATAGGGTTGCTAATTTTTGGAATGGTTTGCCGCAGGAGGTTGTTGAGTGCCACTCGATTGCAACATTTAAGAAAGGATTGGACAGGTATATGGAAGGTTTGGGTATAATATAGTTTATTTTGACTAAGCCAAATTGCGTGGTTTTAGGTACAGTAGTTCTTAAGGTTAAACTCTATGTTATGACTATGACAAACTTATTAAAGCTTGTAGTGTGGTCAGCATGTACTTTAGCTATAGTTTTTTTTCTTTTTAGTGGTAAATTTTGTGCATACTATGTAAGTTATTGACAAGCCCTAGGGAGTTTTGTGGATTTGCATGATCATGTTTGGAGACTGGTTCTATTTGGTTCAGTGGGACAGTCTCGATATGACCATGTGGTTTTTTTATTCTCTCTCTCTCTCTCTCTCTCTATATATATATATATATATATATATATATATATATATATATATATATATATATATATATATATATATATATATATATATATATATATATATATATATATATATATATATATATTAAGCTAATTTATAAAAACTGTTTGATTGTGAATCTAAACTTCATATACAACGTACGGAGGTATATTTCTATGTTTTAAAATACAAATATTTTTATATATTATATTTATAATTTTTTTAAATTAAATGTACCGTGCAAAAAGAATATTGCCAAATGCTAAATCCAGCAGGAAATAATAATAAAAAAAAGATATTATATTTTTTTCTACTAGAATTTGCATTTAAAAAAAAAAAAAAAAAATAAAAAAAAATAATTTACTGAAAATTATTTAAAATTCAATCAAGGTATATATAAATATTAAAATAAAAAACTGAATTAAACTCATTTGTAACAAATATACCAGTAGGATGGTATAAAGGCAAAGGTCCTACGTAATTACTTCCATCGGAATATTATTATTATTTATCTAATTTTCTACACAAAATTAAAATAAATTTGAAAATGCACCAAAAATAATTACATCATCCAAATTAACAAGGGCATATATATATATATATATATATATATATATATATATATATATATATATATAAATAATATATATATATATATATATATATATATATATATATATATATATATATATATATATATATATATATATATATATATATATATATATATATATATATAGTGTCGGGTAGTTCCAACGAAATCAATCGTACTTATTATGCAGGTTCAAATACTGGATAAAAAAATACAAGCTCAGCAAAACAGTCTTTTAATTAATTCTTTGACCTAAAATTAAATTTTTTTTAACGTTAAACAAGGACAAAAATTGAAACTTTCAATTTTCTTCGGACACACAGAAAACACTTGACGACTCTCAAAGGAGTTGCAAATCAACGGTCGGAAACAATGATGTAGAAGAGCTCTTAACCTGTGCTCCGCGGATCCGAGGGAGACAGCGATGTCTTCAAAATGAATTCATGAAGGCTTGAAAAAAAAAAAAGTTGTAATCTTTTGCAGTTAAAATAGAAAGAATTAAATAAAACGCGGAATAAAAGGAAACGTAGAAGAAAATCTTAAATTTTCTTTTTTCTCGTTTGTGTAAAAACGGCTTATCTAAGGGGATTCAACTACTGATTTAGTTTTTTCGCTCAAAACTTTATTTTTAATAAATTTGACAACCAAAAAAAAAAAAAAAAAAAAGGTAAAACAAAGTTTCCCTTTCGTTGATCCACGGCATCAAAAGATATTTCAAAGGATAATGTGGTAAAAATAAGGTTTAAACCGCAGCTCACCTAAACGATACCTCATCCGACCCCTCAAATATCTGATTCCGACTATGAAACCTCATTACTAGTTATTAAGCTCAAAATAGATAGGAGCTTATAGTATTTTAATTGTAACTTATAACATTGAAACTATAAAAAGAAATAAGAATATATATATATATATATATATATATTAAGATTATGATATAGATATTATATATATATATATATATATATATATATATATGTTGTTTTTATTTTTTTATCTTTTTTTGTATATTTATATTTGTTTTTTTAAAATTAAAAATATATATATATATATATATATATATATATATATATATATATATATATATATATATATATATATATATATATATATATTATTATATATATATTATATATATATATATTGTTATATTACATATATATATATATATATATATATATATATATATATATATATATATATATATATATATATATATATATATATATATATATATATACATATATATATATATAGTCTATATATATATATATATATATATTATATATATATATATATATATATATATATATATATATATATATATATATATATATATATTATATTATTATATATATATATATATATATATTATAATGTCGTTGGTGTGTGTGTATTGCTTTAATAATAAAATGAAAGATCGCAACTTTATTTCCCAAACCTTTCAACAAAATGGTAAAGGAATTGGGTTAAGCAGAATTTATTCATTTCATAAATATGTATTAAGCTTCTACTATAATATATATATATAGCATATATATATATATATATATATATATATATTATAGCAGTATAGCAAGATATATATATATTGTTATATATATATATATATATATATTTATTATGCTATATATATATATATATACATATATATATATATAAGAAAGTATATATAAAGAGAATATATATATATATATATATATATATATATATATATATATATATATATATATATATATATATATATATATATCAGATGTGGGCACCCCGCTCATTTAGGGGTAGTCTGCTAGCGCACCTCCGCACTTCGAGAAAACGTAGTCCGCTAGCGCTCCTCCGCACCTATTCAGACCATCAAACCTCCGCTATCGCAAGTCCGCACGTCCGCACGTCTCCCGCTAATAATGTGCGACTTCACAAAAGATTTTAATATTAAATACTAAATAGTATATATCCTTACAAAAATTTATTTATAATATTATATGAAAAATTGAATGAATATTTAAAAAATCTCAAGATTTTCCACTTCCTCCTCAATGTCGTCTTCAAAGGACAAGAGATCCATATTACCTTTCAAAAGATTAGTGCTCAAAATTAAAAGCAAAGCTAAGCTGACCTCTTTGCCCTCAAAATATCCTCACCAATACTAAATATTCGCTCTACAGCCGCAGAACTAGGGAGAGGTGTATTATATTTTATGAACAAGTTCAACAAATTCTGCCTATGCTGAAAGGGAAAGATGTCCTTGGTGAGAGGAGTGTTTAAAGTTAGTTCACTTCCAGCAGTCCATTACTAATTTAAGGTCCTCATCATTCTGCCTCCCTTCTCAAATATTTTGACCACCCTGTCCACCTATATAAGAAAGTCTATTTCGTCCAAGACTTTAGCAGAATCCATGAGTCTCGACTCCTGCAGAGTCGATACTAATACTAGTATCAGCTCCTTCTCTATATATATATATATATATATATATATATATATATATATATATATATATATATATATATATATATATATATATATATATATATATATATATATATATATATATATATGTGTTAATCAGTTCTCGTGTAAACCTTAAATATATATATATATATATAGGCAAATATATATATATATATAAATATATATATATATATATATATATATATATATATATATATATATATATATATATATATATATATATATATATATATATATATATATGTATATATATATATATATATATATATATATATTTATATATATATATATATATATATATATATATATATATATATATATATATATATATATATATATATATATATATATATATATATATATATATATATATATTTATGTTTTACAAAAGATTTGATTTAGATATTGCCTAGTTATTATAGTAATATAATTAATTAAAGTTATAGATGAGGGTAATAGCCATTCAGTCTATAAAATCAATTTAAATGTTATTTATTATATATGGTACCTTAAGGAGGTTGAGATTATTTTTGGAAGTTTAATTATTAAAAAACTATAAGTCTTAGACTAAAAGTATAATTAGTTATAAACTTAAAATAAAAATTATATTTCTTTATTATAAAGTTTATTTATAACCAATAAGAATTCTTAATGCGTAAACTGTATTTTCTTTTAAAAGGTACGCAACAAAAGAGCGGAAAGTTTTTTGATCCGCACGTGCAAGTCCGCTAATTTCCTGGACGACTCCGCACCTCCGCTAGTCCGCACCTTATTCTGGTAGTCCGCTCGAAGCGGACTAGCGGACTAGCGGACTAAAGAGCGGAAGTGCCCACCTCTGATATATATATATATATATATATATAGCAGAGTAGTATATATATATATATATATATATATATATATATATATATATATATATATATATATATATATATAATTATATATATATATATATATATATATATATATATATATATATATATATATATATATATATATATATATATATATATATATATATATATATATATATATATATATATATATATATATATATATATCTAAATGTGAATAAAGTTTCCTCTATATATATATAAATAAAAAAAAAAACGTGTTAAAGAATATATATATATATATATATATATATATATATATATATATATATATATATATATATATATATATATATATACAGAGCTCCGGAGGTCGGAGCTAGTCCATTGGAGCCTCTAAGAAGCTCTAAGGACTCCAATTGTCTAAGTTATGTACTATATTATGAACTTGGGTAAAACCTAAGAGTAATGTTCATTAACCACAAATTGGTAAATAATTCCATCCTTGAACAAGTTCATAAATTGGACAAATTATATTTTCAAATGGAAAGCACATAAATGAAATCCCCCCTTCCCCCCCTAAAAGAAAAAAAGAAAGAAAAAAAAACACGAAAATAGCTTTGAGTATTATGGGTAGATTGAAATACCTCTTTGTGTTAAAGAAATATTTTTCAACTGTTCTTGTTACACAAAATATCATATGACTGCGATACTTAAACCTTAAGCTACAGAAAAAAGGAATAATTTGAATAAGATTCCAGAAAATAATAATAATAAAAATTAATAATAATAATAATAATAATAATAATAATAATAATAATAATAATAATAATAATAATAATAATAATAATAATAATAATAATAATAATAATAATAATAATAATAATAGTTTTTCTTTTTAAAATATTAATTCAGAAATCAAAATTACATTATTAAGTTTAATTTACTTTTAAGAATCCATCATCATAAATAAAAGCATTAATATAAACAACAGTACCAAATAATAATATATATAATTACTAAATCCTTACCTAAACTAATTAACCTAACCTAAACTATCCTAATCTAACAACCTAACTTAACCTAACATAACCTAACTTTAAAAATAATAATAAAAAAAATTGATATACTGGTGCAATTTAAATTTACCCTCGTTCAATTTCAACTTTTGGAAAAAGTATATTATCAAAACATTAAAAAAGTGACATCAAGAAAGGAAGAAGATGAGGATGGAATATTCTGACTATTGGGACCTGGGCCCTGGCAGAGCATGAGCCGAGATTTATAGAGCTCTCCTGAAGGATGAGCGGTGCTCATGGAAAGGAGTCACCTGAAATCCAAAGAATGTAACAAGTGTATTTGATAAAATAAACCAGTTCTAAACTTCATTTCATTAGGTAATTTATAAAATAAAAGTGTGTATCTTTAAACTTTTAATAAAAAAAAACTAATTTTTCCTTTGTTTTGTTATTATTTTCATTTTTTTACTTCTTCTACAGCAATTATGTCCTGCCTGACTTCATAGACTTTAATTTCTGATAATAATAGTTAATTTACTTGGTGCTTTATCATTCAAATACGCCAGTGATAATTTAGTATTTTTATTTTTTTTGCGGGGTAAACCAATGAAGTTAAACTTCGCAACCCTTCAAAGCAAAAGTCTTTTAAAAGATAGGCCTTAATAAATCTTCTTCAATATTCCATGTTGGGTGTTGAGCATTGTTCATATATAATAATAAAATAATAATAATAATAATAGAAATATATTTCGATGTCAAGCTAACTTTAAGAACAAAAGTTAACTCTTCACGTTTTTAAAATAAAATTTCTTAAACTGTTTATATAAAGCCAAAAAAAAAAAGTTTATAATAGATAAAGTAAAAAAATATTTATATTATATGTAATAGCTGGCACTCCCTGCCTTCCTTGCACTGGTTTTCTTATTGCTTGAGGGGTCAATGAGACCTGCTGCTCCTGTGGTTATTTGACTTGCTTTGCCCCGTTAAAGACTTTTCTGCCGTTGCCCCTGGCAATGGTTTTAACCTTTGTAGTGGGCATATTTGTGACTTAAGAAATGAGCCAGACAATAGTAAATCAGTGTATACAACATTTTCGGCATCACGAAAACAGTATATCAAGAACACTGTCAACAGAACTTTCGATTCATAGGCAACGAAAAAATTGTATTCTTAAAACGTGAATAAATTAGCATGAATAAAAAAATTTTAAATCTGTAGCCCTGAGCAATCGGAGTCTGAAGTTGGATCTGTAAAGCCGAAAGGTTTTGGGTGGTTAGGCCGAAAGAGACAAAAGTAGTTTATGAATGATGAAGAAGCCAAAATATTTTTGTTTGCTATAAAATATTTATCATACATAATTATGTATGATAAATATCTCATAGCAAACTTTTCTTTCGGTTTGTTACAGTTATAATTGTAACAAACCGAAAATAAGTTGACAACAGGCATTCTTCTTCATTATATATTTCATAAATTTCATAACAGAGAATTATAATAGCTGGAGGAATAGCAGTAATTATAGCTGGAGGGGGCTGGAGACAGGCAATTTTCGAATGATGAAACTGGTGACCAGGACAAAATTGCAGCCGGTAAAAATTCTTATTTGTTCAAAAGTGTTGCAGGGAGTTTACAACATAGGATTCTATTTCAGTTTCGGTATGAATATATTACAAGATAATCATTTAAAAATTGAGGTTAAAGAGGCAGATAATATATATATATATATATATATATATATATAATATATATATATATATATATATAGTATATTTATATACTATATATATATAATATATATAATTTATATTATATATTATATATATATATATATATATATATATATATAATATATATATATAGGTGAAACTATAGAAGTTACCCGCATGATATCTCGAAAACTAAGATAGGTACAAGAAAACTGATAACATATAGCTATGGAATCAGCGTATGAAATTTGTATGGAAAATGAATTTTTTTTTTTTTTTTTTTTTTTTTTTTAATTTTTTATATCTCCGAAACTACGATTAGGTAAAGAAAAAATTAATAAAACATATTTTAGAATCAGCGTATGAAATATTTAGAAAAAAGATTTTTTTTTTTTTAACTAAAAGGAATTACCCAGGGGTAAACCGCAAAGATGCAAAGATCGGGGTCTCTCGGCCTCCTGGGTACGGACGGGGTAGGACTAATTCCCCCCTCCGGGGAAGGTCTCCGGAACCCCCGCTCTTTGGTATTTGGGTGTCACGGGGGTTCCTCCGCCCCTCCCCTACGGGGTTTGGAAAACGTCCCCCCCTCTGTCCCACCGTCGGCTCGAGCCCCCTAAAAAATTTATACATGCTGTTTCCATATATGTTATTAGTTTTCTTCTACCTATCGTAGTTTTTTGGAGGGATATACAAAAAAAAATTTTAAAAAAATAATTTTTCATTTCCCTTCTTAAATTTCATACGCTGATTCCAAATATGTTATCAGTTTTCTTGTACCTATCTTAGTTTTCGAGATATCATGCGGGTAACGTCTCTAGTTTGGCCATATATATATATTATATATAATATATTATATATAATATATATATGTATAATATAATATAATATATTATATATATATATATATATATATATTATATATATATATATATTATATATACTATATATATATATATATATATATATATATATATATATATATATATATTATATATATATATGTATATATACATATAATATATATATATATATACCCATATTTTATAAATATTATATTTAAATAATTTTATTTTTTAATTATTTAATTTTATATATATATATATATTATATATATATAATATATATATATATATATATATATATATATATATATATATATATATTATATATAACATATCGAGTATGTGTGTGTGCATGTGTGTATGTGGTTATGTGTGTGAGTGTCAGATTTCTTTTAAAATTCTGGAAGAAAAAAGAAAGGTTCTAAGAAACGACACAGGAGAATTACGAAAAACGATGTAAAAATTTCTTTGGAAAAAGTAAGAGCAAAGTTCTTTAAAAAGCAACTTTCAAAAGTTCAGATGGCATTTCCATAAAACACAACATATACTTATTATATATATATATATAATTATATATATATATATATATATATATATATATATATATATATATATATATTATATATATATATATATATATATATATATATATATATATATAAAATATATTACTTAATATATATATATATATATATATATATAATATATATATATATATAATATATAATATAATTATATATATATATATATTATATAATATATATATATATATATATATAGTATATATATATATTATATATATATATAATAATAAAAAATAAATATATATACTTATATATATATAATATATATATATATATATATCATATATATATATATATTATATATATATATATCACTATATTATTATATATATATATATATATATATATATATATATATATATATAGAGAGAGAGAGAGAGAGGAGAGAGAGAGAGAGAGAGGAGAGAGAGAGAGAGAGAGAGGGAGGAATAATGTTGAGTTCCCCCTTGCGCAGGTGAAGTGTCTGCGAGGTCGCTAAATTTCGTCACTGTATATATATATATAATATATATAAATATATATAATATATATATATACTATATCTGGGCCCTCTATGTCTTTCCAATATAATATATAATATATATATATATATATATATATATATATATGTAAGGGCAGGATTCCCTACCCTCACTATAATAACTATGTATACTTGATATATGCATCCGTACATTGAAATTTAATTATTATTTTATTGTATAAGAGAAATATTTAATGACTCTTTTGTGAGGGCACTTTCAAATGTAATGGGCAGCCGCGGAAACGTGCGTCCAAACGGAGTGCCTGGGGTAGGGAGTAAGGAGAGCCAGTTAGGACCTCACGTTATAAGAAGAGAGGTTGTGTTAACCATCGGCTTGTTAAAAGACCGGAAAATTGTGTTTGGTCGTAGAAATTATTGTGTTAACTTTCACCTATATTATTAATGCCTGTGGAACTGGCCTATTGTGTTAATTAATGGATTGATTGCATTATTAATTGTTTTTAAACACTGATACCATTATTTACTATTTGATTTAATTAGTCTTAGAAATAAAAATAAGAAGCAATTACCCCTTTTTATTACCACTGTATCCAACTCTTCAAGGGTTGATACAAAGAAATGTGACTCCCAGAGTGAACACGAACAAACAAACATCTGATATACAAAAGTGAAGTGAAAACAAACGCAAAATCATAATAAACAAAATTTTAATCAGTGAAGTGAAAAAAAAAGTGCCGATCAAAACACAAACACACACAAAAAACATACAAAATAAAATAAAACAGTTCAAATTCCCAAGAAAAAAAGCAGTGAAATAAGAAACCCTATCGCAATAGGCTTAAAACTTTCCCCTAAACAAAAAAAAAAAAAAAAAAAAAAAAACCGTTAAGAATGCCAAGTCTAAAAAGAAAGTCACCCAGAGTTCAAACGAAGAGGAACAACTTAGCTATTGTGACTCGGTCTCAATCATCAAGACCCCATCACACTCCCCCAGAAGTAGCCCCTCCTATCGAGGGGGTAAATGAAGAAGGTGACTCGTCACTATACGAGACAGAGTCGGAAAGCGAAAGCCAAGGAGGGCATGAAGCAGCAAACCTGGTGAAAAGTCACCTTTCCCCCACTCTCTTGGGAAGAAAAAAAAGAAAGAAGAGTCTCCCCCTCAATGCTATCCCCCTTTTCAACGAATTTGATGCCCTTGAATGGATTCGGCAGACGACCATGATCTTTAACCTTAATGAAATCACCGATCCGAGGGAGAGGGTAAGGCTATTGGCATCAAAATTACCAAGCAAGATTACAAATTCGTTGAAACTTCCCCTAAAGGACGATTGTTATACTAAATTAGTAAAAGTAATAGAGAAACTCTATGCACCATCGCTAAGAACGCAGATAGAAGAAGTCTTTCGATCAGGAATGAGGGAGGGAGAGCTTCCATCCGACTATGCAGTTAGAATAAAAGAAATGCTCGGGCTATCCAGCTTCGATTCAATAACGGACAACGATGCTAAATTTATTAGAGAACTCTTCCTCTTACGATTGCCTCAGCAATTACAGATCTCCCTCATGACAACAGAGAAGAACCATGATTTTGAGGAATTAATTGAAATTGCCGACGACATTTTTAACAAATTTTTTCTCCAAAACGGTGCTTACCAACCCCAACCCCCCAGAGGGGGGAGAACCGAATGGCAATCTGTAAACGCCGTCCGATCAGCAGAAGAGAAAGTCACCAAGTCGCCTAACAGAGAATCCTCAGCCCAAGAGAGGGAGATAAGTTGACTGATAATCTCTCATGAAAAGTCAGCTGAAGAAATGAGGTCACTCGCCAAAAGCGTAATAGAACTCGCTAAGACGATGTGTCAGAATGCGAGGAATTCCCCCACCCCCAGCGATAATCAGGCTTCAAGAGAAAGGGGTTTCAACCGATCAGCATATGACAACGTTGCAGCTGGCCCAAGTACCGAAGGCCTCTGTAGGTTCCACAAGCGCTACTTGCATCGTTCATTTAGATGTGAAGGTCGATATTGCCCAATGTACGCCTTAATTTCGCAACCACCGGCAACCCCCCCGCTTCCACAGCAGAATTCCAACGTCCAGAGACAGGGAAACGCAAAGGTTGGTCCGGGAGACGACTCCCGGGCCAAATAGGGGTGAATCTGTGGGGGAATAATGATGCTTCTGTAAGTAGAAATTCTTGTAATTGCTCGGCCTGCAATTTTTATATGAATAGGTCAAATTTTGGGGGGGGGGGAATATTAATTTTAATTATGCTGGTAATCTTGATAGAAATGGGTTTTACAATAGTCGTTATAATAATAATCTTAATAATTGTAATAATAGTAGAAGAAATTATTATTATGATAGCCGTAATAGTGTTAGGAATGATTATTATACTTATACTTGTAATAATGGAAATTTTAATAATAACGATCGTATTGGCTACAATAGTTGCTATGATAATGGTGGATATGTCAATTATGATAGCTATAATAATAATAGGTATTTTTATAATAATGGTAATTATGTTGATCGTGGGTATAATGGAAATGTTAATTATATTAATAGATTTAAGTGGAGTAGAAATATTACTTGTAAGGATGATCAGAGGCAGGAGGGAGTAATTAACAATGCATCTGAAAACGAAAGTTTTAATGATGAGATGATGACTCGAATGGCTGAGGCAGGGACTTCTAGTAAGTCAACCTCTCCCCCACATGAGTCAACCATCAAGAAGTCAGTAGGGGTAGAGTCATCTTCAACTTTTAATTGTAACTCAATGCATGGTGAGATTAATAACAATAATGACAATAATAATAATAGTGATTGTAGAATTAGGAATGATAGCCATAGTGATGGCGATAACGGTTTTGTAAATTCTTATAATTGTATTGAAAATAATAACGCTGTGACTTTTGAAGCAGCGAGCATGCGATCTCATGAGTCGCTGTGTCCCCCAACGGAGTCAACCTGTTCCCCCACCCCAGTCACTGGGGAGGAAGCGGGAGTAGAGGCGATTCAGATTTGTGACTCCATACTTGTTAATAGAAATAATGATAAAAATGAATTTGTAATTAATGAAGGGGGCGAAACCCCTTTTTTGAAAATAAATTGTATTAGTTTTAGGGATGAAGGAGGCTCTTCTCCTTCCGATAAGCATGTGGGATCATTAAATTTAAGAAATAATGCATGTGACTTATCTGATAATACTGTAGTGGGAGTATCTGGCAACTCGACCGGAGTTGTTGCAACAATTAAAGGGACGATTTCAGACAAATTGTATTATATATCTGATAGACTTAATAATGAGACTTATTTACTAGACTGTGGGAGTTGCCTCGACCTTTTAAGTGCTTCTGAATTGGATAAGGAGGGGGCCCCGATTGGAAGTGCCAGGGCCGCGAACGGAGGCTGTATCCATATTTATAAAAAAATAATAACTAAAATTGACTTGGGGTTAGGCAGACCTTATGACTTGCATGCATACGCTGCAGACATTAAATTCAACGTCCTCGGCATGCCTTTTCTCAAAAAACACGGGTTCATTATTGACTTTAAATGTCATTATTTATTGGATCCGAGTACGAGACGTAGTATTTCTCTTAGTAATGAAACTTTCGATTTTTCCAAGCATGTTCGAAATTCTATTTTCCCTCTAACCGCTGTTTCTTTAGATATACCGCTTTGCGAATATGAATTAATTAATTAACGATTTGATTAGGAAATACCAAGTCTTGTTCCTAAACCCCTATGAAGCACCTAATTTAAATTTAAAGAATGAACAGCTCGCTAGATGGCGCCACTTTATATGTACAAAGTACCGGAGAAAACGGGGCGGGGCTTATATTAACAGCTGTGAGAACGATTTTGCTGCTCGCTCACAACTCGATGGTAACGAAACTGTAGGGGAGGGGGGAGGGGGGGGGGGGGGTAAAGATTGTACTATTGGGAGGGGGGTTGAAGATTGCACTGTGGTGAGGAGGGGGGAGGGGAGAGAGAAGAATGTCCTTTGAAGGAAGAAATTTTATGCGAGTTGGCAGAAAATTATCCTTACCATGTAGAGGTTAAGGGCACGCCGATACAGTTAAGGAGTAGAAGTATAGCCCCACATCTTTTTGAAAAGGCCAAGAAGGAAATCAATAAATTATTGGACGCGGGGGTCATTTCGCGGGGGAGAAGTGATTGGGGTTTCCCAACTAGCTTCTTGCCAAAGTCGGACGGCAGTTCGTTTAGTCGTTGACTTGAGGTTATTAAACCAGAGATCAACCTCTGACAATTTTACTCTGCCTAAGATTAAAGATATCATATTGCAATTGCAACATTGCAAGTTGCTAACGCGGCTCGATCTTCGGCAGGCTTACTATAACGTGCCAGTCAGCGCGGAAACCAAAGAAAATATTTCACTATTATATGTCCTTTTGGTAACTACAGTTTTAACTATTTAATACAAGGACACAAGTGTTCATCTAGTGCCTTCCAGCGCCTCATGTCAATTTTGCTTGGAGATTTAAAGAATGTTTTTGTTTATTTAGATGATATATTAATTGCCAGTTCGACTCTTGAAGAACATGTTGCAATGTTGGAGAAAGTTTTAGAGAGATTGAAGTATATGAAAATTTACATGAACCCAAAAAAATGTGTACTTGCAGTCGGAGAAACAGATTTTTTAGGTTTCAATATTAGCGAGAAGGGAGTCAGGCCTAGCAAGGAGAAAATCGATGCAGTAGTAAATGTTGCAAAGCCAACAACTATCAAACAACTTAGGGCGTTTCTCGGTCTATATAACTTCTGCCGAATTAACATAGTCGGGGCGGCTCAATTGTTGCAACCCCTAACGAAAATGTTGAAGGGAAAACCCGCCTCCAATAAAAAGATTTCTTGGGGGGTGGAAGCCGACCGGGCATTTCGAGAAGCTAAAGCGGCAATGGTGAGCGCCACCCTGTTGTCGTTCCCTGATGAAAAAACTGAGTTACTATTATACACGAAGGTGAGTGAGCTCACTATAGCCAGTGCGCTGATGGGAGAAGAAAATGATCAGACGAAGATTTTCGCACTCTACAGTACCATATTAACTGAGGTGGAGGTGGCACTACCACAGTTGGTTAAGGAGTTACTATGCGTCAATAACAGTTTACAAAAATATGCTTACTTAATTGCAAATAGGAGAGTCAATATCTGTACCAGCAACAGTGGGTTAATCACAGCTTATACAAAAAAGAGTGCCACAAAAGTTCATAATATTCGGGAGATAAATTTATTGAATGCCATTGCAAATTTTGACGTTGAGTTTAAATTGGTCTCTAAGGCTAAAAATAAATTGGCGATAATTTTAACAGAATTGGCTGACGAGAGAGATAAGATCATGGAGGCTGAGGAGTTCCGATTGCAAGTAGCTTGTATAAAAAATGGGGAGTGGGCGTGGCCAAAAGAAATTGCCATGGAAACGGGGTTACAATTGGAGGAGGAGCTTAGTGAATGGAATTCTCAGAATTCCATTGGGAAAGGATTAAGCCTTTTAAATCGAACGTTAAAAGAACAAAATTTGCACGTGTAAATATGGCGTGCTGGAAAGTAAAATAATAATAATAAAAATAATATAATAAATAATAATAATTAATAATAATTAATAATAATTAATAATAATAATAAATAATAATTTAATAATAATAATAATACTAATAAATAATAATAATAATAATAATTAAAAATAATAATAAAAAAGCAATAATAATAAAAAATAATTATAATAATAATAATAATAATAATTAATAAATAAATATAATTAATAATCAATAATAATAATAATAATAATAATTAATAATTTAATAATAATAATAATAATAATTAATAATAAAAATTATAAAAAGAATAAATATAAAAAATATAATAATAATTAGATAAAATAATAATAATAATTATTAATATTAAATAATAAGAATAATAATAAGAAAGATAATAATAATAATAATAATAATAATAATAATAATAATAATATAAATAAAAACAGTAATAAATAAAAATAATAATAATAATAATAATGAAAATAATACTTTTAATAAGAATTACTATAATAATAATAATAATAATAATTAATAATAATATAATAATAATAATAATAATAATAATAATAATAATAATGATGAGAATAATAATAATTATAATAATTTAATTAATAATAATAAATATAATAATAATAATAACTAATAATTAAAAAAAAGCGATATGTAATAATAATAATAAAGTAATAATAATAATAATAATATAATAATAATAATAATTAATAATATAATAATAAATAATAATAATAATTAATAATAATAATAATAAGTGCAATGAAAATAATAGTAGCGAAGCTGTGTAATGATAATGACTTTGATTGGATTTTGTGATAAATACTAAACATAACAGTAAAAAAGGGTTAAGGTGGGTGATTGAAAGAAAATGCAGGGATTGGTGTTAGATTTTCCAGGGAATAGCTATCGAGCAAGAAAACTGAGTTATATAAAGGACCTGATAAGGGGAATGAAAACTAGTGGATTGAAGGCCTGTTACAAAGAGTTCATCCATCGGGGCAAGGAGCTGTCTTTGGCGGTTGACATCTCTACAGGCACAGCTAGAATATTAGTACCGGAAAATCTGGTGGATGATGTCATAGAAAAAATACATAATACAAATCACTTGGGAATTAAACGAACTTTAACCGTTCTAAGAGCGGATTTCGTCTTCAGGTTTATGCATAGTAGAGTAAAGAAATTCATACAGAGTTGTAATGTCTGTCAGAAAAACAAGAGCGTTAGGAAGATATCTCCAGAATTCGGCAGATTTAAGGAAGTCTCGGAGAAATTCGACACCCTTCATGTGGACTTGTGTAAGCTCCCCTGTAGTATGGGATTCAATTATCTGCTTGTTTTTATCGACAGATTTAGTAAATATCCTTTCGCCTACCCTCTTAGGCAGGCAACGGTCGACTCTGTATTGAACGTTTTAGTGGGCGAAATTTTTCCGTTCTGTGGCTCTATAAAAAGGCTCATCTCAGACCGGGGAAGCCAGTTCACTGCCAAATTATTTAATGACGTGTGTAACCTACTCAACATAGATAATATTATCACGACGCCTAACTCCCCTCGTTCGAACGGACTGGCAGAAAAATTAAATCAAGCTCTCATAGTGACACTAAGGTGTATGATTAATGATAGGGAGAATGAAGGGTTAAAATGGCCTGAAATTTTGCCTTGGGCACTGTACTGTTTGAGAATTAGCCCTCTAAATGACCAAGGGGTCACTCCCAGTGTTCTCATGTTTGGCCAAAATTTATCAGTGCCAGGAAGCTTGTTACAGAAGGAGGCACTCAGTGCCACGGTCAGTCAAAGTGCCTATTTGAGGAAATTAGTGGCTTTAATGCGTAGGCCTCTGGCACCACAGGTTGTGTATAAAAATAAGAATATATTTGTTCCGAAAGATCTTCACAAGGCAAGGGCCGTGTTAGTAAGAAATCAACAGTATAATGTAGGAAAACTGGCAGAGAGATACTCGGGACCTTTCAGGGTGTTACGGATAAAAAAGAATAACGTTTATATTTTAAAGCAAGGGAAAGAGGCAGTAGAAAATTTAAGAAATGTAAGAATTTTTCATAACATAACCGACAGGGACGCTGAAACCCAAGAGAAAAATAAGGTTAAATAAAAAATATATATATATATATATATATATATATATATATATATATATATATATATATATATATATATATATATATATATATATATATATATATAAAGGTAAAGAAATAAATAGATAAATAAATAAAGAAAGAAAAAAAAAAAGGGGGGGGGGCTTCTTAGTTCTGCATGCGATTCTTAGAGTTAGACAGTAGTTGAGTTAATACCTTATCCTTCAAAAAAAAAAATCATCTTTCTTTTTCTTTCCCCCCCCCCTATTCTACACTATGACGAAACGCTTTCTGCCAAACGTATATTAGTTGTGAATAAATTCCACGTGTTCTTTACCAAAATGTCACAAGGAAGGGTTGTAAATAGAAGAGTTGAAATAGTCAAACCCCCCGGGCATGTGGGATATAAGAAGGTCTTTTATGTATTTTATAACAATGTATTGTAAGAATAGAATTTGTATTTTCGTATTAATAATGTCAAAATTACTACTTTCAAAAAAAAAAAAAAAAAAAAAAAAAAAAAAAACGTGTAAGGGCAGGATTCCCTACCCTCACTATAATAACTATGTATACTTGATATATGCATCCGTACATTGAATGTTAATTATTATTTTATTGTGTAAGAAAAATATTTAACGACTCTTTTGTGAGGGCACTTTCAAATGTAATAATGGGCAAGCCGGCGGAGGAAACGGCGTCAACGGAGTTGCCTGGGATAGGAGTAGGAGAGGCCAGTTATGACCTCACGTTATAAGAAGAGAGGTTGTGTTAAACATCGGCTTGTTAAAAGACCGGAAAATTGTTTTGATCGTAGAAATTATTGTATTAACTTTCACCTATATTATTAATGCCTGTGGAACTGGCCTATAGTGTTAATTAAGGGATTGATTGCATTATTAATTGGTTTTAAACACTGATACCATTATTTACTATTTGATTTAATTAGTCTTAGAAATAAAAATAAGAAGCAATTACCCCTTTTTATTACCACTGTATTAACTCTCAAGGGTTTTGATACAATATATAATAATATATATATATATATATAATATATATTATATATATATATATTATATATATATATATATAATATATATATATATATATATATATATAATATAATATATATATATAATATATATAATATATAAATATATATATATATAATATATATATATAACGTAGAGCACATATCGAACCCCGGTCCGTGAATATAGTCAGCGTGTATTCAATCCTTCTTCTATGCACCAAAGTCCATTCGATAAGAAATTACAATAAAGTGTCCGTGGAAAGCTCATTAAAAGCTTTAGTTGCCCATATATTAGGCCTTTATTGGTATGCATAAGGAACGTGGGGGATTTCGAGGATTTTGAATGATTATAATTCGGATTGGAACTTGTTTTAAGGATTCCAAGGGAATAAGATATTTGTCGAAGGAAAGGAAATTTTTTTTTTTTTTTTGGGGGGGGCAATTTCAGAAAACCTAAAAAAAATGTTTTATAGCTAGTTCTTTATTTTCGTTTTTTTTTCTTCTTCTTTATTATATGGTGATAGTTTAGCAAATCTTTTTTTCTTTGTATGGGTAAAGACTAAAGAAAATTCTTTTTTGTCAGTTTATTTAAAAAATAACCAGCTTGATGACGAAATATTATTATTATTATTATTATTAATATATTATTATTATTATTATATTATTATTATTATTATTATTATTATTATTATTATTATTATTATTATTTATTATTATTAATTATTATTATTATTATATATTATTTATTATTTATTTTTCTTCTTTTTCTTCTTTTCTTCTTCTTCTTCTTCTTCTTCTTCTTCTTCTTCTTCTTCTTCTTCTTCTTCTTCTTCTTCTTCTTCTTCTTCTACTTCAAAATACTAAATAAATTTGACAATATCGATTACAGGGCAATTTTTTGAGATATGATTTTAATCATGTAACACGGAGTAATGGGCATAAACTTTGTCATAAACGATTTCAAACCAATGTAGCAAAGAATTTCTTCTTTTACGATGTAATTGAGAAGTGGAATAGTCTCTCTGATAAAAATTAGTGAACAGCGGCAAGCATCGAATTATATTCAAAAAAAGTTGGATAAATACTTTTAAGGAAATTGGTCTTTGAACTTCAATTCACTCGATTCTTATTTTATTTAAAACGATATATTAGAGACGTACTAGATAAAGCTAAACTCAAAAGAAAACTAATTGAGATTATTTGGTAAATGTTAAAAGTACTACATCTTAAAAAGAGTTTGGGCGCCGAACTTATATAACAGTAAGAAAAATAATCCAAAAACAAAATTTCTGACACTTGTGGCACTATGATGTTTGATGCTTAGAAACATTTCTGTTCTGAGTGAGCAAAACTCATAACTGTAATGAATAACTGTAATAATAGCTTTGATGTTCACCGCTTAGAACA
>JABUQX010023924.1:20000-27570 GCA_015478945.1 Trachelipus rathkii | reverse complement strand
TCTGTCTCGAGTCGTGTAACACAGCTAACAAAAAATCGTAATCGACTTGATAAGAGTAAAAAGGGGTGATCTTAGTCTGACTCACAAAATTGGAACCAATATTAAAATGTTAATATCAAAACATCAGCCACAAGGATATCATTAGTAGGGCCTATTAGTAGGGATCCCATTTCATAACATAAGAATAAATTTATGTTGTTTGAAATAGTATTTTTATAAAAAAATTTTTTTTTTTTTTTTTACAAAATTTCATAACAAAGTAAAAATAGTTTCAGTTTCTTTTTAAAATTTTGTTACATTTTAGATTTTATTTGTTATGGCTGGATTGGATTAATTATTAGTTTTTACTAACCTTACAAACAAATATTTAATTTAGAAATATTATATGTAAGTATATGGGTCCACATACGTAAAGTTAAGAGTCAGGGGGGGGTTTACAAGCAAAGAAAGATTTGAAACCCCTGATCTCGACGAAACTCCAAACAGATATCTTCGGAGAACTTCTTGACTACATCTACCTCTAACTGCTTGATTGTTTCTTGTCTGTTTGGGCATTACAATTTTAAGTCATCCATATAAAACAGGTGTGAAATTAGTTTGTTAGATTTCTAGCTATGTGGGTTAATTAAATATCCTTATTGTAATTTATTTATTAGATTGCTTAAAGGCTTATATTTGCATATTTAAGCTTATGTTTTTTTTTAAGTTTCCTCTATAATTACCTTTAAAGCTGCAGTCTCAACACTTAAATAATTTTATATGTTAAATAGTTTTGTTTTTATTTGCGTTAAGCATATGTATTTTCAAGTTACGTCTTCTATTTTCATTTATTGGCTAATATGAACACATTTAAAAGTTTATATTGTATGCTATTAAGGCATGTTGCTTTTTAGCTTGATTTGAGGTTACTCATAGTTTACACTCGACACTCGCCTGTATGCTAAGCATGTGCACTTTTAAAACTACTTTTAAATTTTACATTCGTAGTTACACTCACAAACAACTTAAAATAATTGGTTATTGCATGCTTAAGCATTTGCTCTTTTTTAAGTCTTCTCTTTGATTACATTCATAGCCTACCAGTGAACACATTTTGAAAAGTTTTATATTTGTAATGCTTAATTAAGCATGGTGTAATTTTAAGGCATGATTTACGTTACATTCATAGTCACGATCTCGGCACATTTAAAACGCTTTTGACTTGCATGTCTGAGCATGTGTTCCTTTAAACCTGCTTTGACATTACATTCAAAGCTACACTCCAAACACTTAAATTAATTTTATATTTCGTTGCTTAAGATATGTAAACTTCAAGCTTCTTTATAATTACATTCATAGATGCACTCAGAACATTTAAATAATTTTATATTTGTATGTTTAACTTGCATGTGTTTTTTCATGCTACGTCTCTCAATACATTCATAGTTACACTCTGCACATTTAAATAGATTTAGATTTGCATGCTTAAGCATGTGAATTTTAAAGTTTCCTTTGCGATTACTTTCAAACCTACACTCAGCACATTTAAAAACTTTTACATTTTCATGACTAAGCATATGTATTTTCATGCTTGATTTGTGATTACATTCATAGGGAGCACTCAGAGCATTAAATAATTTTATTTTTGCATGGGAATACCGCATGTGTATTTTTAGGTATCGCTTCTGATTACATTCATAGCTGCACTCGGCACATTTGAATAATTTGATATTTTCATGCTTGATCATGTGCATTTTTAAGCTTCCTTTGTTATTACCTTCATAGCTGCACTCAGAGCATTTAAATAATTTGATATTGATATTTGAATGCTTATAAAACATATGACTTTTTAAGCCATCTTTACGATTACATTCATAGTTGCATTTAGAGCATTGAAATAATTTTGTATTTTGGTGCGTAAGCATATGCCTTTTTATGTTCGCTTTATGATTACTTCCCTAGTTGCATTTCAGAACATTTAAATAATTTTGTATTAAGGTTGTTAAGCGCTGGGAACCACAAACTTGGACTTCGTTTACTTTCATAATTGCATTGAGAACATTTAAACTTTTTTTCTTTATGAGATATTAAGTGATGATCTAACTCAGCTTTGCATTGAAATTTTAAACCACAAAAAGCACAATTAAATTTCTTCAACCTTTCAATCCCAATCATATTCACTGGTGTTCCTGACTTCTGAGATCCACATTTTAAAGAACCTTTCTTGCTATGGTCCCCATCATCACGTGTTAACCTCTGCAAAATAAATAAAATTATAAAATACATTTTGTAAACAAACTCAAAACAAAATGTCAAATAAATACGATGAACAAAAATACTGAAATTTTTCAGTCTAGATTCAACACTAAAATTATATACTTTTGTCAGATTAAACGAGAGATTTACAATGTAGCAGGAAAGGATAAAATAAAAACCATGTTTTTAAAAACAAAAAACAAAAACCAATAAAAAAAACTTTTTTGTTTGTTTTTTTTTTTACCTTTAAAATCAATATTTGAATTTTTTTTAAGACATAGTATTTACATCACTTATATTATTGTTTTTATGTTTTTCAGCCAAAATATTTATATTAAGCACTAAAAAAAAACTGATTTAATTTTAAATATACATTTTTTCACTTTTCTTGTTTACTTCACTTCCCATAGCACCACCTCGTTAGGAAAGGGGCTGAGACTACCCTAATGGGTTTGGAACCCTTTTGTGGTCTTTCAAAAAACCATATGAAAGAACAAATGGTACTTTAGGAAATGATTTCCTATTAACAAAGAGAACTGCTTGGAACTTTTTCCAATTCCTAAAGAAAAGTTTAGGAAACCCTGTGGTTTGGCTGATGTGCTGATAGAAATAAAGAAATGAGTATTTTAAAACTACAATCCATCTATACAGTGGCATACAAGCCGCCAGAGGACCTCCGCCATACCACTATAAATTATTACAAGTATTTAAATTAGACCAAACGTACCTTTATTTCCTCATCACTCATCTTATTGAGGAGCACCAAAGGGAATTTTGACGTAACAAGGTTGACAAGGAATTCATCTTCATCTGATTCGAATTTGAATTCCGAAACATTTTCAATTATTTTTTCTAATGAGGAAACTTTTCTCAGGTTCACAAATTTCTGTATAAAAGATAATAATAATAATAATAATAAAATAATAATAATAATAATAATAATAATAATAATAAATAATAATAATAATAATAATAATAATAATAATAATAATAATAATAATAATAATAATAATTTTTTTTTTATTTATTTTTTTATTTGAGTTGATGTACAGGGATCTCCACAGCACACAGAATGCGGCTATACCGTGTTAGGAAACTAACGACAGGGGAAACATCTAACGAAGGAATAGGAACAAGGCTGAGATGGTTAGATCTTATACAAGATGTTCAGTTCCAATAGGAAGGCAAAAATGCGATCACTACGAAAATGAGACGATTCGGATAAGATGTGCTGAAGGCGATACTGAAGAGGTATAGTTAGCACGTCAGGAAAGAACTTGCTTCTAAGGGTTGAGATGGCCACGCAATCCACAAAGAGATGAACGACTGTGAGAGGACAACTGGAGGAGCAAAAGGGGGCAGTCGGGGTAACGCCCCGCGACATAAGAAATCCAGACGTGAGATTCGTATGACCATGACGCAAAAAGAGCCAGGATCACCTTCCAGGAAGCGACTTTCTACTAGATGGAAAGACCACCGGCCAAGGACGGGTTTGACATTCCGAAGTTTGGCGCCATGAGCATCTTCCGCCCAACATGACTGCCAGCCAGAGAGGAAGCCCCGACGCAAAGAGATGGAGAAATCTGAAGCAGGGAAATGGCCCAGGCGCACAGCAGGAGGAAGGTATTGGGCACACGACACCCCGTGTGCAGCCGCCTGTTTGGCTTCCCCATTGGCCCGTTCGTTACCAGGAACACCCACATGGGAGGGAACCCAAACAGAACTCAATGTAGTGTTCTGACAGCAGGTAACAAGCAGAGGACTGTTGAATGGCACCCCAGACAAAGGGTTACGAGTTGGACCGGTTCAAGCAACGACTGGAGGAGCGCTCGAGAATCAAGAAAAGTGGTATAATTACCCCACGGCGAAGGAAACTGATCCTGTTTACCGCCATAGACATTGCTATCAGTTCAGCCGAAAAAAACAGACAAATAGGGTGGAAGGGTGTGGGATACAGTGATGTCCAGATAATAATAATAATAATAATAATAATAATAATAATTAATAATAATAATAATAATTATAATAATTAATAATAATAATAATAATAAATAATAATAATAATAATAATAATATAATAATAATTAATAATAATAATAATAATAATAATAATAATAAATAATAATAATAAAATATATAATAAATATAATATATATATAATATAATATATAAATAATATATATATATATATATATATATATATATATATATATATAATATATATATAATATATATATATATATATATATATATATATATATTATATATACTATATATTATATATATATAATATATTATATATAATATTTATATATTATTTATATATATATATATATATATATATAATATATATAATAATATATATATCTTTCTTCACCTTCCTCTTAGCCCCAAGATTTTGGGTAAGGTGCTGTACAAGCATCGGAAAAAGAAAAGCAGCAGGAGAACATGACAAACGTCAAAAGAAAGGCCCAGCCTTACCGCCCCCTCTGTCCATTTAATTAGCGAGAGCTCGTCACAGACAGAAATCCACCCTAGAGCATCATTGGGACCCGACGGACCCTCACTATGGTAAAATCGTCAATGTAAAAGGGTTCATCCCCTGGCCCAGGTGGGGCCACAACCATGCCCCATACAAAACCCCCGCCATTCTCTTACTATTCATGCATCTATTTTCGCCTCTGCCAAAAACTCAACATTTCTCGCCTTTCAAAGACATTCGTTCACCGACTCAATCCACTTCCTCTTCGGTCTCCCAAGCCGGTCGTTCCTCCCAACACACTCAACCACATATACATCCGGCTTAACAAACCGACTAATCACTCATCCTTTCCACCTGACCAAACCATTTCAACAACTTTCATTTATCTCTCATTTACCCCTTTCTTCACACCACACCACTCTCTTAATACGTTCTTCATTTTATCAATTCTTCCACACCTAGCACACCCCTAAGATTGTCCATCTGAAACACATTGTAACTTTAGATCTATACTTCTTATTCCAGACCATAGTCTCACTTACCATTACAATAACACAGGTAACACATACCCTCATGTAAGACCTAGCACACTCGAAGACTTAGTCCCTTTGCATTCACCAAACGATTTAATTGCACCAGGAACCTTCCTACCACTCACAACTTCCTACTACACTCTGCATCGTCCTTTCCCTTCTCATTCCAACATATACCCTAAATATTTAACTCAGACATTGTTTCTAGCTTGCTCACCATCTAACAAACTTCACACTGAGGAGTGTCCTTCACTCACAACCATAACCTTACTCTTATTCCCCAGGTTTACTTTCAAGCCCCTCCTTTTACACAACCCTGCCAAATCTCTCTACCAATCCTCCTCAAACTCTCTCAGATTCGCCACACAGACCAAATCTCCTCCGCAATATAATTAGGAAGGGCACCCTCCCCATCATCTCCATTCTCCACTATTCTAACACCATTTCCGCCACCCCCAACTCGAATTCTTTCATAACCCCATCCATATACAAATTGAAAACCAAGGAGACATAACAAACAACCCTGTCTTACTCCGCTATTAATTCTTCTTAAACCAATCACCATTGACACCATTTATCTTACACACGCTTCACTATCGTCATACAGTACTTTTGATATTCCATTCAGAAGCTACCACCAACACCATATATCACTAACAACTGCCATAACGCTTCCCTATTAACTTATCATACCTGTTAAATCCATAAAACCTAAATTTACAATTATTCTTCTTCTCCCTCATATTCTCCTAATTCATTTGTTTCAATGTAAAGATTTGATCCACACATCCTCTACCACTTCCTAAACGCACCTGTTCTTCTCCAATCAGCTCCTTCAGTCCACTACGACGCACTCTTCGACCAAATACCAGCAGTATACCTTCCCTACAAACACTCAGTAAACTTATTCCCAATAATTTCTACAGTTCTCCCTTACCCCCTTACCCTTTATATAAGGGTACTATTACCGCTCTCCTCCAAATCCCTTGGAACTATAACCTCTATAAACGCTTTATTACAACAACTTCCAATTCCAAATCAATCACCATCTCGCCTGCCGTTCTTGATCATTTCACCAGTAATTTCATCTATACTTGCAGAATTACCATTCTTTCAACTTTTTCACTCTACCCATTAACCTCCTCCTACTAATAAAACCTATCCGCCAAAAATACCGTATTCCTTCTTGCCACCATCAACCCACAACATTCACTATCATTCTTCATTACTTGTTATATGTGTGCAGATTCTCCGAAGTGTTCTTTCCACCACTCCCCTCACATCCCATTTCACAGTTACAAAAAGCACCATCCCTATTTCATTATTCTAAGCAGATTCCCCTTATTCTCATTCTTAACCTTTCAGACGCTTCCTTCCAAGAAGAGCTTCCTATTCCCTTGTATGTCCTCATTCATCCTCCTTCCAACTGTTCATTTACCTCTTGTTTTCTCCTACTATGCACCTTAGTATTTCTTTTTTTCCTCCTTATATAATTCCAAGCATCTTTCTTTTGAAACTTCATCATTTGCTTTTAGTACATTCAACCACGCTTCTTTTTTACCTTTAACCGCTTTCATCACCTCTTCATTCCACCATTCGCTGTAAACATTCTTACTTCCTACTATATCATATATATATATATAATATATAATATATAATATATATATATATATTATATATATATATATATATATAATATATATATATATATATATATAATATATATATATATATATATAATATATATAATAATAATATATAATATATATATATATATAATAAATATATATATATATATATATATATATATATATATATATATGCGGAAATTTAACAAATACACATCAACAAGCAAATATAACTGACTTTGTATAAAGAGCTTGCTTAGCCTACTTTGTCATAAAACTGGGGGACCAAGATAAATTATGGGCTCTACATAAAGCCTGCACTATATGCATTTTAAGACTGCGACATTGGATGAAAGGTTCAGATTCAAAATTACTCTCTGGAGTTCTGATGGTAAGTATGATTTCATAAAACTATAATTTAATCACTAGTATACTGTACTAACCTAAATGTTATTGTAACTTAGGTACATTATTAGCAAAAATTTACAAAAATTTTTTTTAGAGGAATCTCAAATATTGTATAAGGTTGAAAGACAGAAATGTTAAATCTTTGGGTGATAACTTTTGATAAAATTCATAAAACCAAGTCTCTCATCGCTTTTGTTAACAGTTTACAATTTATTTTCCATATCAGATGTGGCGAGAGTCTACTAACCACGAAACCGATTGCTAATTTTGCTTTGTCAAGGCTT
>JABUQX010023923.1:27500-39850 GCA_015478945.1 Trachelipus rathkii | reverse complement strand
GATAACCTAACAATCATCTCAAAGTACGTAAATTCATCAATTTCTTCAATAGAGCTTCAACAAGAGCTCTTAAAGTTAAATATTTACCTCAACTTAGAAAAGACCATCTCAGATAATATATATAATCTTATTAGGACAGTTCAGAACATCTGGGAAAACGCCAAAACACATAACACTCCTCTAAATTTGTATTCATATGACATCATACTTGAACTTATTCAAAACAGCAGCCAAACTCTACATCACCAACCAATACTTCCTCTCAACCGTGAAACTTTCTACCAATTTCTTACTTTCTCCTGGTCTTATATCCAAGAAAATCACCCCTACATATTATCCACCATCATACCCTTCTCCGAAGAAACCCCTTATGAAACTTTCAACATCATCCCATTTCCAACACCTTTCAATGATACTTATTCTAGAATCATACTGCATAACCCCTATCCTTATTACTTTTTAAACCATAAAACATTAAAATTTACCTACAGCTCAAGTCTTTCAGAAGATATTTGCAAGCACTCAAACGATAATTACATTTGCTTTCCTTCAAATCTTATACATCAAATAAATTATCAAGATTGTATCTTGTCAGCCTTACTTTCTAAACCCAACACCACATTCTGTAACTATAATGTCTATCCTTACCAGTTACCTTACACTCTTAAAGTTGGAAACTATACTTTAATCTCCTTTCCTACTCCTATAACCGCTTCTATCTCTTGCCCTATGAAACAGCCAAATTTAGGCACTGGTGCATTATTCTCCCTCTTCCAAGGATGCACCCTGGTATCTGAAAAGTACTCTTTCAAATACCCTCCACACTCCTCCTTGCAGACCAACTGGCTTTCAAGAGCACCTCAGTTTCTGGAACACCTAGAGACATCTCATGACTTCCTTCCAAATATAACTTCTTTCACTTCAAAGTTGAAATTAAAATCTATTCATCCACATTGGGACGCTTCGTTAGATAACATAAACAAAACTTTACGGACTCAGGAATTAATCAACATCCATTCATTTTCCATATCTGGTTTTTCCATTTTTATTGTTATTCTCTGTACGGTAGGAATTTACTACTTTTATCTAAAACTCCGTCCGATTCAATCCGCTCCTGCAGCTCCCCCGGCAGCCCCTTCGGTAGTACCGAGTATCCAGTACACCGTCCTTCAGAGAGCCCCTATACCAGAACCTAAACCAACTTCACCAGTGTATCCCGCAATAGAGCCAATCTATTCAACCGTCTGCTAAATAGCTTAATAAAAATTTTTTTTGGCAAAGGGGACTCTATACAAAAAATTAATTTTTGCATAGTTATTTTGAAGGAAAAACTTAATTTCTCTTCAAAGCCTAAAATTTTTTTATTTTAAATATATAAAAAAAAAATAGATATAGATAAATCTCACCCCCCCCCCTTTCATTTGTCTTCCCCGTTCTTTTTTGATTGGCTAGCAAGCGTCTTCCGATGCTTTCCCCCATTTTCCCACGTATATCTCAAAGAGAGACTCCCCCAATTTTAAGGGAATACCAACTCCACTCCCCCCCCCTTTTATTCTCCCCACGCCAGCAAACTTTTCGCCATGAGGAATCACTTTGCTTAAACGTGAGTTCTGATCACATGTGTATTGTTCCACTTCCCAATTTTGATGCGTTCAACTGGTGAGTCCTATTTTCTTGCTCATATTATTTAATATTCCTTACAAACTGCAACTTTTCAGGAAAAAGTTCATTTAGGGAAGGTTTGGTTAAAAACCAAATTCTCCACAGTATCAAGTTTTGGTTGTAAACTCAGGCCTAATCGTTTTTCGGCGATATAGGCTAAGACTAGCATTCTGGTTTGCTCCACGTTTTTCGTGGGACCTAATACTTGAATGAATATGTGTTGTGAATGTTTTTTTTTTAGTTATTATTATTAGATAGATATAGTTTCTTTTGAACGCGACTGCCCACCTGTCTTTTTGATTTTTCTTTATATAATTATTATTATTATTAGTTTTTTTCTTTACTGCAACTCCAGTCGGAAAAAGTGCAAAGCATTATATATAAAAATATTTTTAGACAATGACTGGAAATAAGTTATAATTATTATATTATTTCCCTTCACCTTAAATTTGGAAACGCTATGTCCCCGAAAAAACCTGTTGCAAAAGTATTTATCTATTAGAATTTTTATATATATTTTTATTATTAGTTATTATTTATATGACTGAGTTTTGAACAGCATTTTTGAGTAAGATGGATTTTTAAATATCTAATATATCTTCGATTTAATTAGCCTGTTTGTCGGTGTATTATCATCTGATGTATTATATTTATATATTATTTTTGTTTTTGTACATTCCCAAATAAACTTAAAACATTTATTTGGTAGCGATTTCGGAGGAAGTCGCAGGCCTTACATACAGGAAATTTTAATTTTTAGGCCTGATAAGGTATTTTTAAATATTGTATTTTCTATAAGTTTCAGGAGGTTACTAATATAAATTTTGTTCATATATTTTCTATAAGTTTCAGGAGGTTACTATTATAAAGTTTGAATGTGTATTATGAAATCATTTTATGTTTTTGGTTAAAATCTTTTTCTTTGTAAGAGTTTTATAACTTTTTAGTTAGATATTATTTTGTTTTGTACGTTCCCAAATAAACTTAAAACATTTATTTGGTAGCGATTTTTCGGAGGAAGTCGCAGGCCTTACATACAGGAAATTTTAATTTTTAGGCCTGATAAGGTAATTTTTAAAGGAGGTATCTTCTATTAAGTTTTCAGAAGTTACTAACAAGAATTTCTGTTCATATATTGTTCTATAAGTCTTTCAGGAGGTTTACCATTATAAAGTTTGAATGTGTATTATGAACTTATTTTATGTTATTTGGTTAAAATCTATTTTCTTTGTAAGGTTTATAACTTTTATCTTTTAATTACATTTGTTTTTTCTCCGAGTTTTGAGAGATACATTATTTAAGTTGTACTTATATATTTTTTTTTCTTTTTTTGAATACATTTTAATATGTTTTTCCCTCCGAGTTTGAGGGAGGTACTATGTAAGTCTTTATACATTTTTAAGGTTTTCCTCATCGTATAATGAGAGTGGTATGTACACTATTAAGTTAGAATTTGGTTTGTATCTCATATGAGGTTGACATTGGTATATCCTCCTTGTAAGAAAATGGTCATTATACGGTATGATATGTAATGCAGTTTTATGTACTTAATTATTACCAACGTTTTACAGGGCAGTTATTTTTTTTTGTCCTCGATTTCTATGTACTTTATTATTAACAACGTTTTACCGGACAGGTATTCTTGGTCCTCGATTTTTATGTAATTTATTTTAACAACGTTTTACAGGGCAGTTATTTTTGGTCCTCGATTTTTATGTATTTTATTTTAACAGCGTTTTTTATGAAACTTTCCATTTTTACTTGTACCATTGAATCTTACCCTCTATTTATGAATCACGTATATGTATTTCCCTATTTGTAATTTATTTTGATGTTTCATCAAAGTTGTGTATTATATTGTTAACACCACTTTTGCATACATGCCTATTTAGCTTTTTATAATAATCCAGGTGGAAAATTTACTTGTGTAAATTTTATATTAATCTTCTTTATACTTTTTTTATATTTCATGTTTGAATGTATTTTTTTTGTTTTTTATTGATTCCACTCTTTTGTATATTTTTAGGCAATCGGGATTGAGATTTGAAAATAAAATTTTATTGGAAAAAGCTTGTTGTTCGTTGCAAATCCTACCATAAGGCATCATTAGCATTTATCCCAGAAACAAATTTTGGGAGATATATATATATATATATATATATATATATATATATATATATATATATATTATATATATATATATATATATATATATATATATATATATATATATATATATATATATATATATATATATATATATATATTAGATATATATATATATATATATATATATATATATATATATATCTATCATTATTACCCACCTTCTTTCCCCAAGACTGGGGGTAAGGTGAGTAGCACACATTAGAAACAGAAAAGTAGTAGAAAAATATGACGCAAGTCGAAAAGAAAGCCCAGCCTTACCACTCAGTTTATATCTTTTACTGAACACTCATCGCAGTCAGAAAATACCCTAGGGCTTCACGGACCGCGCGGACAGTCCTATGGCATCTCGCAATGTAGGGTTCATCCCTTGGCCTAGGTGGGCCACAACCATTTCACCCTCACAAAACCCCGCCATTCCCTCCTATTATGCACCTTTCTTCTCGCCTCTGCCAGCCTCACATTTCTCTTCTCCAGGCATTCCTTTACTGAATCAATCCACTTTTTCTTCGGTCTCAGTGCCGGTCCATTACCAGCACACTCACTACTATACCCGCTTAACCAAATGACTAACATCCATCCTTTCAACATTACCAAACCATCTCAACGTACTTTGATTTATTCTCTCATTTACCCCTTTCTTCACACCACACAACTCTCTAATACGCTCATTCCTCATTTTATCAATTCTTCTCATATATATATATATATTTATATATATATATATATATATATATATATATATATATATATATATATATATATATATATATATATATATATATATATATATATATATATATATATACATGGGGGGGATAGAGAGGCAAAAAAAAAATAAAACATGAACGCTTGATATTAATATGAAGTAATTGAGATTTTGGCCAAGTAAGTGTATGAGTTAATAGTCCAATCCTTTAACATTAGAAAAATGTAAATAAAACAATATTTTTCTCCCTTAGGCTGAAATAGCACATGCTGAAGTAGAGTGATCACTTTTCAGACCTCAAAAGTTCAAACACAAGGTTTTAATTTTCTCCTATTTACGGAAGAAAATCAGTACAGAAACCGAAATTTGGGTTAAAACGTGAACAGTTGGGGTTCAGCTATTAGCCAATGGGAAGCATAGTTCATATACCATCCCTCAAAAAGGGGGGGGTGTTCACCTTTTGCACCTAGCAGGTTTTAAATATGAACGAAATTTTGTTCATATTATACCCCAAGTGTTGTTTCACCTCTTACCCCAAAAGCTGTTCACGTCTTACCCTGTTCACGTCAGACCCCTCCCCTCCTTGGACGTGGCCTAAGGGCTGCTCCAATCAACTCGGTAACACCAGGAATCGATTCGCAGACCCTTTAAACATAGGAGTAGACACCAAGTTCAACTCTGTAGCTCAAAAAATAAAAAAGCTGCATACTTGCACTAGAAAAAGGGGGGTAGGGGAAATGTCTATTACTAACTCATACTAGGAGTGACTCGATCACCTTAAAAACCACACCAATCAACTCCCCATACCTTATAACATAGGGGTAGACACCAATATTAGGTGTATTCCTCGCAATAGGACATGTCATGCTAGAAGTGCAAGAAAAGGGGGGTGGGGCGGGGTACTAACTCATAGTAGGAAGCATCCTAGCACCTTATAATACACACCAATCGACTCCCCATACCTTATAACATAGGGGTAGACACCAATATTAGGTGTATTCTATGATGTAGGTTACGCTTACTAGAAGTGCTAGAACCAGCTGGGCTGGTTCGGCATTTCTAGCCATCATTTAAAAAAAAAAAGGTTAGTAATTTCAATTTATTATTTAATGTTAGTTTATTTAGGCCTATAATTAACATTTATTTACAATATTGAAAGGTACAAGCCTTTCTTTGTGGTAAAATAGGTGTCCATGTTGTACCCCACATTGTTCTTCCTTTTGCCCCTTTTGGGTGTAAAACGTGAATTGAGGTTTTTCCCCAATAAAGTTTGTAAAAAAACAAATTAATAAAAAATAACTACAGGATGTTCTGCACAACTACTAATATAATTATATCATATTTTTGAGATTTTCAAAAAACATGTAAATTCTAAGACAAGAGAGAAGTTTTATGAAATATTCCGACTTCCCCAGATAAGACGATATATATAAATATATATTATAATATATATAATAATATATATATATATATATATATATTATAATATAATATATATATATATATATATTAATATATATATATATATTATATATAAAATATATATATATATTATATATATATATATATAAATATATATATATATATATATTTAATATATTATATATATAATATATATATATATTATATTATATATAATATATATATTATATATATATATATATATTATAATATATATATAATATAATATATTATATTAATATATATATTATATATATATATTAAATATATATAATATATATATATTAATATATATATATATATAATATATATATATATATATATATATATATATATATATAAAAATAATATTCTTCTTCTTCTTCATTCCTTCCTTTTTATTTCCCAAGCTTGGGAGTAAGGTGCGTAGCATGCATCGGAAAAGAAAAGAAGTAGAAGAATATGACAAAGTCGAAAAGAAAGCCCAGTCTAACCGCCCTTCTGTTCCATTAATTAGTAGAGAACTCGTCGCAGTCAAAAACATCCGACCCTAGAGCTTCATTTGGACCGACGATGACCATCACTTGGTTAGATCGTCAATGTAAGCGTTCATCCCTTGGCCAAGGTAGGCCACAACCATACCCCCCACAAAACCCCCATTCAGTCCTGTTATACACCTTTCTTCGCGCCTCTACCAAACTCACATTTCTCTCCTTCAGACATTCGTTGACCGACTCAATCCACTTTTTTTCGTTCTCCCAGCCGTCGATTACCAACACACTCACCACTATATATCCCTTTAACCAAACGACTACCATTCATCCTTTTCCACATACCCAAACCATCTCAACATATTTAATTTATTCTCTCATTTACTCCTTTCTTCACACCACACAACTCTCTAATACGTTCATTCCTCATTTTACCTAAGATTGTGCCATCTAAACAATTGAACTTTAGATCTACACTTCTTATTCCAGACCATAGTCTCACCCCTATATCTATACAATAACAAGGTAACAACATACCCTCATAGAACACCAGCACACTCAAGACTTAGTCCCTTTTTACATCCCAACGATTTATTGCACCAGCCACCTGCCTGCCATTCAAACCTTTGCCTACTACACTCTGCATTATCCTTTCCCTTCTCATCCAACATATATCCTACATAATTTAAACTCAGGACACTTGTCCAGCTGCTCACCATCTACATAACTTCACACTAGGACTGTTCTCACCTCACAACCATACCTTACTCTTATCCACGTTTAACTTTCAAGCCTCTCCTTTACACACTCTTGCCAACATCATCCTTACCAATCCTCTCAACTCGTCTCAGATTTCGCCACACAAACCAAATAAGTACTATATATATACTATATATATATATATATATATTATCATATATATATATATTATATATATATATATATTATAATATAATATATATATATAATATACTATTATATATATATAATATATATATATATATATATATAATATATATATATATATCATATATAATAATACTATTCTTTCTTTTTCTTCACCTTTCTCTTTGCCCCAAGATTGGGGTAAGGATGCTGTACAAGCATCGGAAAAAGAAAAGCAGTAGGAGAACATGACAAACGTCGAAAAAGAAAGCCCAGCCTTACCGCCCCCTCTGTACCATTACTTAGTGAGAGTCTTCACAGACAGAAAAATCCACCCTAGAGATTCATGGGACCGCGACGGACCTCACTATGGTAAAGTCGTCAATGTAAGGTTCATCCCCGGCCCAGGTGGGCCACACCATGCCCCCATACAAACCCCGCCATTCTCTCCATTCATGCACCTTTATTCTCGCCTCTGCCAAACTACCATTCTCTCCTTCAGACATTCGGTCACCGACTCAATCCACTTCTCTTCGGTCTCCAGCCGGTCGTTCCCAACACACTCTCCACTATACCTCCGCTTAACCAACCGGCTATAGCATTCATCCTTCACAATGACCAAACCATCTCAAATACTTTCATTTATTTTCATTGTTTTAGCCCCTTTCTTCACACACACAACTCTCTAATACTTTCATTCCTCACTTTATTAATTCTTTTCACCCCTACATTTGCCCCTAAGATTGTCCATCTGAAACACATTGACTTTAGAATCTAACTTCTTATTCCAGACCATAGTCTCACTACCATACAACAACACAGGTAACAACATACCCTCATGTAAGACTCTAGCGCACTTGCAAGACTTAGTCCCTTTACATTCACCAACGATTTAATTGCACCAAGCAACCTTCCTGCCATTCACAACTTCCTAATACACTCTTGCATCATCCGTTCCCTTTCTCATCCAACACAAATACCTAAATAATTTAAACTCAGACCTTGTCCAGCTGCTCATCATCTAACAAAACTTCACACTGAGGACTGTCCTCACTCACAACCGATAACCGTACTCTTATCTACGTTTACTTTTCAAACCCCTCCTTTACATACCCTGCAATCTCTCTACAATCCTCTCAAACTCTCTTTCGATTTCGCCACACAAACCAAATCATCCGCATATAATAGGTAGGGCCACCTCCACTCCTCTCCATTCTCCATCATTCTAACACCATTTCCTGCCATTCCCCACCTCGAATTCTATCATAACCCGCCATCCATATACACATTGAATAACCAAGGAGACATAACACAACCCTGTCTCACTCGCTATTAATAGTATATAATAATACTATATATATATAATATATATATATATATATTATATATATATATATATATATAATTATATATATATATTACTATATATATATATATATATATATATATATATATATATATATATATATACTAGTATAATATAATAGGCAGGTGTTAGTGATATATAGTGTGGTGGTTAGGCTTTTCTGAATGTGAATCAAAAGTACTGTATGACGATAGTGAAGCTTGTGTAAGAATAAATGGTGTTCAAAAGGATTAGTTTAATATATAATAGCGGTGACAGGGATGTGTATGTCTCTTTGGTTATTCAATTTGTATTGGATGGGGTTATGAAAGAGAATTGTGAGTGAGGACAGTTCTCAGTGTGAAGTTATGCTAGGTGAATGGTGATCAGCTAGAACAAGTGTCTCAGTTTAAATATTTAGGATATATGTTGGATGAAAAGGGAACGGATGATGCAGAGTGTAGTAGGAAAGTTGTGAATGGCAGGAAGTGAGCTGGTGCATTAAAGTCGTTTGGTGGATAGTTAAAGGGACTAAGTTATGAGTGCGCTAAGGTCTTACATCGAGGGTATGTTGTTACTTTGTATTAATGATATAGTAGTGAGGACTATGGTTCTGGAATAAGAGGTTAGATCTTAAAGTTCAATGTGCTTCAGATGGGACAATCTTATGGCGTAGTTTTGTGCTGAGAAGAATTGAAAAATGAGGAAATGAACGTATTAGAAAGTTGTGTGGTGTGAAGAAAGGGGTAAATGAGAGAATAAATGAAAGTACGTTGAGGTGGTTTGGTCATGTGGAAAGGATGAATGATAGTCGGTTAATTAAGCATATATATAGTGAGTGTGTGTGTTGGGAATCGACCGACTGGAAGAGGCGAGAAAAAGTGGATTGGTTCAGTAAAGGAATGCCTGGAGAGAAAAATATGAGTTGGCAGAGGCGAGAAGAATAACCTGAAAAATAGCAGTGAATGGCGGGGTGTTGTGAGGGGGGTATGGTTGTGGCCCACCTGTGCCAAGGGATGAACCCCTACACTGACGATATGCCATTGTGAGGGTCCGTCACGGTCCCGTGAAGCTCTAGGGTAGATTTTCTGACTGCGACGAGTTCTCACTATTAGGTATAGGTATAGGTATAGTATAGGTTATAGGTATTTTCTACTATTTTTCTTTTCTGATGCATGTCACGCACCTTATCCCCAGTCTTGGGGAAAAAAGGTAGATGATGATGATGATGATGATGATAATGATGATGATGATGATGATGATAATATATATATATATAATATATATATATTTATATATATATATCATAATAGATATATTATAATTATATATATATATAATATATATATATATATATTATATATATATATATATATATATAATATATATATATAATATATTATATATATAGGATATATATACTATCGGCTCACTGGGTTTCAACTGTTTTTTTCTTTCTAATCCATAAAAACTTTAAATAGCAAACTTAACTAATTGCTTTTAAACATAGTTTTTTTACTCTTTAAACACCTAATATAAATGATAATTGCATTTCAGAGCAACTCAATTTTGCTGCTCTAAGCATATTAATCAGATATGGTCTAAATCAGTGGTCAGATAACTTTCTTTTTGCATTACCCCAATATATTTGGGTTACAAATGAATATTACCCCTAGACTAGAAAGTGAGAAAACAAATTAGCAACATATTTTTTTTACATTTCACTTGAATCATGGAAAACACCAAATGCACTCAAATTCAAAAAAAATTAATTGAATCAATTTGTATGGAGAATACAATCATGAAAGCTGAAATGTATGTGTAATACTTAATAAATCAACTTTAAATATAAAAAAACAAAAACAAATAAATAATGTAATCAAATGAAAAATAACAGCCCGAAATATGAAAATAAGAGAAAATTAAAAAAAAATATAATTTGGGAATGAAAAATTTAATAGAAAAGTTCATGTTTTAGTGTCATTGAAGTTTATGAGAATGGAGAATCTTTGTTTACAAAGAAAGGTTGTCACAAATGACGGCAGCATTTTTTCATTTCCTCATGTGTGATTTTGAAAGACTTTTCAGCTCTTGACGGTCAAAAAAAAAACTGACAGATCTGCCTTGTTGAGTTTAAGAAGTGTATCTGCTAATGCTTCAGGCTTTTCTGGAACATCAGGTATTTCACAGTTGATGGTATTCACATCCCAACTGACAGTATGTGAATAAAATTGTAAATGTAATCAAAGAATAGATTTCTCAGTTTGGCAAGATAACCTATAACTGAAGCCTGGAGGTAAACAAAAGAAAGATCTTCGCAATCTTCCAAAAATATAGTTAGTATTGGATAGGCAACTCACTTGTTTTTTTTCAATACTTTCTGGCTCCAATACAGAGGCTTTGATCCAAACGACAAAACCCTTTCTCTTGCCAAAATATGCCCGACATTTTAAATATCATGTTACCCCCAAAAGAGACATAAATCGGCAAATAAAATTTTTAATTATAGCAGCTGGATTGCATATTAAATTATTTACGTCTATAGTTCTATATATAATAACTATATGATTATTTGTGTTTGTGACAAAGGTTTAATTAAATTGTGAATTTGCTTATATACAGTTTATAGCTGAGACGAGACTCGAGAATCTTTCCTTTTATGTTTGACAAAAATCATTAACATGAGGAAATTATTTTCGTATTTCTTTCGGTTAGGACGGATCTAAAGCTTGATACTTAAAATAATTATATAAAGCAAAGGCAACAATGATAAAAATTTATAAATGACACTAAGACTTCCAGACTTTTTTTTGTGTTATATGGAATAAACTGAGTACCAAACTAAGAGCTGAAAAGTCGCGGAAGCTCATCATCGTGTACAAGAATTACAAAAATATAATTTTTAATGGAACTAATTAAAGTAATTGGAACAAGCATCTTGATTTTAAATATTATAGGTTATATGTTGGATGAAGTAGTATATGGGATCAGCAGTCTCTAAGTATCAAAGTTGAGGTTGGTAGAAAGAAGCTTTGTGCAATTAAGATTCTTGGCTGGAATACACATGGGACTAAAGTCTTAATGCGTTTAGGTTTTGCATAATGGATATGTTGTTACTGGTGAAATGCTTACAGTAGTAAAACTATGAGTCTGGAATCAAGAGGTATATGAGTCTAAGGTACATGTGTTCGATGGACAATCTGTAGAGGCGTGGTTGTGTGTGAAAAAGAAATGATTAAATGAGGAATGAACGTGTTAGGAGAGTGTTGTGGTGTGAAGAAAGGCCTAAAATGAGAGAATAAGCGAAAGTGTATTAAGACAGGTTCGGCCATATGAAAGATGATGTAGTCGTTGGTTAAAGTGATAGTATAGTTGTGAGTGTCTTTGAAATCACGGCTGACACCCGAAAGAAAAAGTGGTTGAATCAGTAAAGGAATTTTCTGAAGCAAAGAATGAAAGTCTGCAAGAGGTGAGAAGATGAGTGCATAATAGGAGTGAATGCAGGGTTTTGTGATGGAGGTAGGTTGTGGGACTGGCACAAGGGATAAACCCTACATTGACGAGATACCACAGTGAGGGTTCTTCGCAGCCCATAAGGTGGAAAAAAAAAAAAATAAAAAATTTTTTTTTTTTTTTACTGCTATGAGCTCTC
>JABUQX010023923.1:20000-22500 GCA_015478945.1 Trachelipus rathkii | reverse complement strand
TCATATATATATATATATATATATATTATATATATATATATATATATATTATATTATATATATATATATATATATATATATTTATATATACTTTTATATATATATATATTAATTATATATATATATATATATATATCAATTGATGGGGAGAAGCTGTAAATCCAGGTGGTAATGAATAGTCATACAACAATGATTTGGTTGTATGATTTATTTCGGGTGGGAGTTTCATGTGGTATTTAGTGAAGGGTTGAAGCAAGTTGAGTTCAACCAAGTCCCTATTATTTTGTAGGACACCAGTTGTTTTCTGGAAGAGCAAACACAGGAATGCTTAATAATTAAGAATGCGGAGCAAGCAAACAGATTTCAGAACTGGGCGCAAATCCTATGGAGAAAGTGTGAGAAGGAATCCCTGAGGAAAGGGTCATCTTTCTGTGATGGCAAGAAGTTGTGAAGTTGAGATCCGTTGTTAGATTAATAGGAAAAGCAGTCTCTAATGGGGGAGTTGGAGGGACACACAATCAGTGGTTACCAGAAATTCTGTAAAACACAAAAATCAAGGTGAGTGACTTTTGAAGGCTGGACAATCTGAGTTTGGATGAGAGATCTCTCTTTCACCGGGTCGCCTTTATCATGAGTGTCAGTTTGCAGCAGAACGCTTGTAGCATTGTCATCGGTGTATTGCGCTCAGTAAACTCATCAGGAGCGACGGCGACAAAGGTTTAGTCGGCAGGAATGTTTCTCCGACTTGCTGGTGGGTGGGCAGACTTTAGGCTAGCTTGCTTGATCGGTTGGAAGCTTGTACTGGCGGTAGGGTGGTTAACAGCATCTTAGGTGGATTAGATTGGATTGCTGGCTGCTTTTGGACTATTTGAGTAGTTGGTAGTATAGGCGATGCAGGAGAGAAAGTTGCAGCAACTACATGAGTCCCGCTGAAGTTGGTGGTTGAGTTCTTCTGAATGGCGTTATGTTGGGGGAGCTACCTCAATGCAGGCATAGGAACTGCCTTATTGCAATGTAGAATATTTGTCTTTGAGCTGATATACTATGGGCCGTCTGCTCCAACTCCAAATTTTTGCAATGGCTCATAATTCCAATACCTCTGATTCAAACAAGTAAGACATTTTAAGGAAAAGGGACTGTGTGTCCCCAACAGTTGCTTGCAGGAAATGTAAAACTTCTTCTCCACAGACAGAAGCAAGTTTCATTGCTGTCTCCTACAGTACTTTCGGAGATAACCAAACGCTGGCACTTGAAGCAATGTCTGGGTCAGGGAATAAACGGACAAACACTAGCTTGTAAACCCTATTTTCTCGTGTGTTAAAGGTCAGCAGCAAGCAAGGATTTTTGGTGTTATTTAAGTGGGGGGCGTAGTTTTAGTGAGGGGGGATGTTGGGGTTGCTAATGCAGCAGCTCCAGGTCCACCCTGAAGCTCCAGATTCACCCAAAAATGTATATTAAAGCGGTATATTTATTGATGTATTCTTATTATATATGTCATACCCTTATTAATCCTAACTGTTTTCTCCCATGTTTATTAATGATTTTTCTTTAGGAATTGATACAGTATTAAATATAGGCATTTTCAGCAATATTATTCTTTTTGTGTGTGTGGCACATTTTATCAGTTTACCACATATTCTTTTTGTGTGGCACATTTTATCAGTCTGCCACACTGTTCGTCATCCACATATTGACGTCTTCCTTAGTCGATATAAGGATACACATCTTGAAGAGGTGAGCGCAATAAACATATTATTTATGTGGTTAATAGTTCTTATTTCCAATAGATGTGTTGCTGCTTGCTCCATTGTATGTGCCTTAATCATGTGCCCGTATCTCTTTTCTAGCTCAGTAAACAAATGGACACAGCAGTCACTTTACGGTTTTCAGAACACCCTTGCGGAGGGATTGAAATCATCCCCTAGGGTAAGGCACACTTCACACTTCAGTTATTCTATGTTAGTTTTCTGTTATGGAGCACATTTAACAATATCTCATGCCTATTCTTTTCAATTCACACAGGTGCCATCCCCGGGACCTGTTATTATAGCAGAGTGCCAGTTACGGTCCTACCATTTTGTCATCGCCGAGACCTGTGTTCCGAAACTTCTTTATAAACTGGATCTTCTTCAATACATAGATATCCTTTTGTGGAATTAAACTCAAGCTTGCCAAAACAGCTCAGAACAGAACAGAACATCAGTTAACTATCAGACCACAACGATAAGTGTTTGTTCTAATTTATTTTGCATCCTCTTATTATTCACACACACTAACCTTCTTGTTCCAGTAGTACTAATACTTACTCTGGAATTCGAACACACACACATTCAAACGACAATCCGATTTTAGGTTCGTGTCTACATCTTAGACCAAACCGACAGCTCACAGTTATCAAATATACTTAGATAATCCTCCCCCATAAATAACTTAATAAACGTTCATTTTTATGTTAACGTTATTTATTTCCCTATCTATAAATGGACCTTTATTTACACAA
>JABUQX010023923.1:10000-15000 GCA_015478945.1 Trachelipus rathkii | reverse complement strand
CCAGGGTTGGCTTGATAATTTCAAAAATTGCGTTTTTGCTTAAAAAATATTCGTACGACAAGAGAATCGACGTCCGCAGATAATAAAGCAGCAAGAACTTTTCCAGAGATATATAAAGGTAAATGAGATAAAGGTAACTGCCTGAACAAGTTTTCAATGCTGATGAAACTGGGCTTCTCTGGAAAAAAAATGCCAGATCACACATACATTTATAAAAATGAAAATCGAGGCCCAGGCTTCAAAGCAGCAAAGGATCGCGTGACAATATTATTTTGCTGCAATGCAGCTGGCACTTAATAAAGCCTGGTTTCCTTCATAAGTCAGCAAACCTACTTTGTATGATAGGAAAAACAAACACTTATTGCCAGTCTTCTGGCAGTCCAATAAAAAGGCTTGGGTCCCAGTTGATTTATTTAAAGACTGGTTTCATAAGTGTTTTGTTTCAGAAGTCAAGAGTTACCTTGAAAATAAAGGAATGCCATTTAAAGGGTTGCTAATACTTGACAATGATGGCGGTCATCCAGAAGGGCTTAAAACTGCCAATGAGAATGTCGGTTGTATTTGTTCCAGCCAATACTTCAATTCTTCAAGCTTTAGATCAAGAAGTGAATCGATGTTTCAAAGCTAATTACATAAAGATAACATTCACACGGATTTGTAATTTTCTTGATGAGGATTCGAATGCAAACGTCATGAACTGGAGGAAATCTTTAAATATTGCAGACTGTGTAAATTATGTTAAAGAGGCAATTGATCAAATTAAACCACACTCAGTTAACGCTTGCTGGAAAAATTTATGGAGTGAATGCGTTACAGATTTTCAAGGATTTTCAACTGCAGAAGATGAAGTTGCAAACATTGTTGCAATTGCTCATCACGTTGGTGGTGATGGATTTGACGGCCTCCACCAAAAAGAAATTTAAGAAATAATTGAAGGGAATAAGGAGACATTAACGAATGATGTGTTAGCTGAACTTGTTAATTCAGTTTGATACTGAAGATGACGATGAAAAAAATGCTGTAGTAAATGATTGGGATTTAAATACATTAGGTGAACTGTGTTTCGTATGACAAAACAGTTAAATAATTTCATTATCGTCAAAGATCCTTCAATGGAATGCCGTCTCAAAATTAAAAGAGAAATTAAAAAATGATTTTAAACCATATGAAGAAATATTTGGCGAGCCAAAAAGGCAAAAGCGTCAATTACCGATAACAATGTATTTCTCAAAAAAGCAGCCTATGCAATCTACAGATTCGGAACCGCCTTCATCTCCAATTCCTTCAACTTCATTTACACTTTGAAAGAAAATATTTTTGTGCGCAATTGGATTAACTTTAAAATTTTATATTACAATACTAAGACTATTCAATTAAATATAAAAAAATATTATCTCCAAATTTATAAAGGTTTATATATTGTATATTTTTTTCATTTAAAAAAAACTTTTTTTTGTTCAATTTAAGATGTGTACAGTACTGTACTGTAATGGAATAAATATCCTACTAATAAACTAGTCACATAAAAATTATGTTTATAACTATACTGTAAAAAGCATTATATGTAAAAAGTTATTTCAATATGAAGGATAAATAAAATACTGCTGATATTTTATTCACCTTATACAAAGGTAAAAATTTTAAAATTAATGATTTTTCAAGGGAGTTAAAGTTATATGCGATGTCGCCTATAACGCGGGGGGTCACTAACCTAACCCCAGCGTTCTACGAGAGACAACTATATATATATATATATATATATATATATATATAAATATATATATATATATATATATATAATATTTATATATATATTTATTATATATATAAATATATATATATATATATATATATATATATATATATATAATAAAAGTATAAATGCCCTCTAAAATGCCCAAATTGGACAAATGCCCAGATAAATGCCCAGGGCATTTGCCCAATTCTTAAGTGCCCGGGCATTTACCCATCAATATGCCTGAATGACTCCAACGATTGCATTAAGGTTATGAACTATTTTTAAGTACTATATCTTGGTACCAATAATGTAGTACAATTATTTTGACCTGTATGATTCTTAGCAATAAGCTTAAAATATACCCGATTTTATAGTGCTCAGGAAAAAAAAAAAATCACAAAATTCTTCTTTCTTTCTTTCTTCACTTCCTCTTTGCCCCAAGATTGGGGGTAAGGTGCTGTACAAGCATCGGAAAAGAAAAGCAGTAGGAGAACATGACAAACGTCGAAAAGAAAGCCCAGCCTTACCGCCCCCTCTGTACCATTCACACAATTAATGGACTTAAATTAAAGGTTTCATAAAAAATTAATACCTAAGACATAAAACAACATTATTTACATCTTTAAAGATATATTTTACATTGTAAAGGCTATTTTGAGCAACTGGACCGAATTGCCCCATGTGGACCGAATAGCCATATGTGGACCGAAGCCCATTTTACGGTAGTATATATATTATATATATATTATATATATATTATATTATATATATATATTATATATATATATAATATATAGATATATATATATTATATATATATATATATATACGGTAATATATATTCTTTCAACAAATGAATTAAAATGAGCTTATAAACATTTTCACTAAGTAAAAGGATTTTGAATCCATGGGCATTTTGTTACCACTCATAAAGGTTTAGGGAGGTGAAACTGTGGCTCATATGTGCTTAAGCGCCATTTTCAGAGCTGCAGGCACACACATGCCAACCCTGGCCTGTAGACACCTTTTATACCTAGGTACCTATATTATAGGTAATTTTGGCATATTAAAGTAATTTTCATGAAAAGCAGTCTTTAGATGCCTTTCATTAATCCTTAATTAATTAATGTATGTTTTTTATATACCAGTATCACTTATGTCATATTGATATGTAAATGAAAATAATTTGAAGATATCTTCTAAACAACCTACTTAAAATTAATTGTGAGATTAGGTGGAGATCCTAATTTAATTTAAGGTAGGTATGTAATCTTTTTTATTAGTTATAAATCAGTATACCAACCTATGTATAACACAGCCCTTTGAACCTAAACTTTGCCCCATTTCTACTAAGATATAATGCTAGATGATTATAATGCTCTTTCTTTCTTTGCTTACCAATTATGTAGGAATGCAATTTGATTGAACAAAGCAGCTATATATTGACAAATATTGTAAATTGTATATTGACAAACACCCAAAAACCAAACTCTACTAGCCTTGTCAAATTACTGTAACTACAAATCCACCAATTTGGCTTAGTCAAAACTAATGATATATATATATGATACCCAAACCATCCACATGCATTAATAACTAAGTTATGGTCATGCATGCAGTCTGACATTAATAACTACTATAACTAAAAACTCGCCAATTTGGCTTCGTCTAAATATATTATATGATACCCAACCCATCCATATACCCATCTAACCCTTTCTTAAATGTTGCAATCAAGTCACACTCAACAACCTCCTGTGGCAGACTATTCCAAAATTTAACCCTATTACTGAATGCATGCTTTCTTATATCAAGATGGCATGCTTTCTTCTTAATTTTCTTATTATGCCCCCTGGTCACCTGTCCATGCTCTACTATGAAAAATTTGTTGGTCTCTGTATTTATCAATAAGATGTAAACATTTTGTAGACTTGTATCATGTCCCCTCTGAGAAATCGCCTTTCTACAGTTTTAAAACATTCCTAACTCCTTCAAATTCAAATTCTGTAAGTCTATTTGTTACATGCATACAAGAACTATTAGTCTCCAAACTATTATCTAATCTTTCCTCAGTAAACACTGAAGCAAAATAAGCATTGACCAACTCCTTATCTGAACTCACTAAATTTTCATCAATTTAATTGGACCAATTGTCCTATTCCTTACTTTAAATTTATAAAAGCTAAAAAACTTCTTCAGGTTCTTATTACTATTCCTTGCTAAATTAATTTTTCTCTCTCTCTTTGCCTTTTTTATTGATTGGTTAAGTTCATTTCTATTTTTCCTATAATTTTCTAAATCATCTTCCCTATTACTACCCTGGAATATTTTAAAACATCTACACTTTTCATTAATTTTCTCTCTTATCTCTCTATTCCACCAAACAGGTTTTCTCTTCGCCACCCTAATGGGTTATCTTTAAAACATACTGAAATACTGACTGTATATTCATTAAAATTTGTTTAAAATGTTCCCCACATGATAAAAACAGTTTTGGTCTTTAAACTCTTTATCCCAGTCAGTCGGAATAGTACGGTGAAGAGCAATGATCCTCGATAATTTGGTTAAAATTCGCCAATTTTTGGAAAGCTATGATCTTTACTTTTAGCTTGCAATTTGAGGAGCTCCCAGATATCCACATTCATATTAAATTCTAATATATTATGGTCACAAGTCCTAAATTCTCCTCAACTCTAAACCTCACCCAACATACTTTCATCGTTAGTTATATATATGTCTAGATAGTGCCACGTATCTTGTGGGTTCTTGGGCCATCTGGGTCAAAAAGTTATCTAGTATACAATTTATTAATGCAGAACTACTATGGTCCTTATGTAGACAAGGATCCCAATGAATGCCAGGAAAATTAAATCACCATTTATGACCTTTCCCTTTTCTTTACTGTGGCAATGCTGTCTCAATTTCTTTCAACAATTTCTGCGTCTAATTCTTGACTCTGGCCAGGAGGTCTTTAAAATGTTTTTATTTATTTATTGAATTTATTGTATATAAGGATATCTACCCACACCCAATTCAATATCATGATTAATTTTAAAGTCAGTCATTAATACAGATTGAAAATTGCTTTTAACATAAAGCGCCACACCACCACCCTTCTTTCCTCTACGCTGGTATAAATAAAGCTGTTATATATTGACAAATATTGTATATTGTCAATTTTAAATATATAGTTGCTTCTTTCAAAAATTTATATCTATATAAATGTTTATTAAATAAATATATAAATTGTAAAAATATATAA
>JABUQX010023923.1:0-5000 GCA_015478945.1 Trachelipus rathkii | reverse complement strand
CATCGATAGGAAATATTTATAAAAAAAAAATCATTTATTTTTTTTATTTCAACCTTAACTATATAATATAATAAAAACCGTAAAAAATATAGCAATTATAAAAATAAATAGTAATATCTTTTGTTATAAAATTTAGATTTTGTTTAATGTAATATTTTTTTCTTATTATTTTGTATGAAATAATGATGACGAAAAAAAATTTTTTTGGGGATAAATTGAGAAATATATTATATATATATAGTATATATATATATATATATATATATATATATATATATATATATTATATATATTATATATATATATATATATATATATATATATATATATATATATATATATATATATATATATATATATATATATATATATCTTTATAAATATTTTATATATTATATATATATATATATTATATATATTATATATATATATATATTATATATATTATATATATATATATATTATATATTATATATATATATATTATATATATATATATATATTATATATATATATATATATATATATATATATATTATTGTCAAACCAAGAAGTTTAAAAAAAACGTATTTAAAATCTTTGGATAAAAAAGTTTGTTCCAATTAAGTGACAATGTTACAAACATTCAATATTTTCACCATTAGTAATTCTCAAAACATCAGTCGATAACCCGAATTCAGCCATGTACGAACCAGCATTTCTACATTAATTTGTTGAATAGCAGCTGAGATTCTTGCTTTTAAATCACCAATGTCTGTCACCTGAGGATTGTACACATCTTTGACGAATATCCAAAGGAAAAAATTACAAGGTGTGATGTCGGGATATCTAGACGGTTAAGGATCTTGGACCTCCACCCGCTTCAATTCCTTGTAAGCCTAAATCTCCCGACATCACACCATGCGCTTTATTTCCTTTGAGAATTCGTCAAAGATCTTATGTACAAGACCCAGGTGACAGACATTGCTGATTTAAAAACAAGAATATCAGCCTATATTCCTATATTTCAACAAATTAATTGGAAATGCTGGAGCGTACATGACAGAATTTGGAATATCGACTTCATGTTTTGAGAATCACTAATGGTGCACATATTGAAACATTGTCACTTATGTGAAACAAATAAATTGGATATAAAGATTCTAAATACATTTGTTACAAACTCTTTGGTTCACTAATAATATATATTTATACTATGAGAAGATTGTCCAGATAATTCTAGGACACAACACACTATAATTTATATATATATATATATATATACTATATATAGCTATATATAATATTATATATATATTATATATATATATATATATATATATATATATATTATATATATATATATATATATATATATATATATAATATATATATATATATATATATACATATATATATATATATATATATATATATATATATATATATATATATATATATATATTATATATATATATATAGTATATATATATATATATATATATATATTATATATATATATATATATATATAGACTAATATATAAACCACACGTGCGTTATACATTGCCAGAAATGCAGTTTACATATAAATTTGAATAAAGATTATAGAATGATTAAGCTTACAAATATTTTCAAAAAGATATTCATTATTGTTAAATTTCACTACATATATATATATATATATAATATATATATATATTATATATATATATATATATATATTATATATATATACTATATATATATATATATATATATATATATATATATATAAAAAAGAGAGGGCACGTCGACATATGACAGGCCCTTTTGTCAAAAAATTCTTAGTTGAGTAAAGATGACCAGAGATTTTTTAACAGCTTCAGATTTGAGAGATGAAAGTGGTGGTAGTAGTTTTCAATTCCAAGTAGAACCTTAATTAGTGGTACATGCGAAACAGCTGTTGTCTTGTCAATTTTATTCCGCCATAGTTGCATCTATATTCAAGAGCAAATTCTAAAAGAAAAAAAGGAAAATATAAAGATTTCCACTTAAAAAAGACGATTTTATATTGCATTCTTGAAAAAAAAACCGGATGTAAAAGCAAGGAAGAAACTTTATATTATATTTATTTTAAATTTGGACTACTCCCTTTATAGTGTTATTTTTTTAAATTCTGCAAGTGTAAAATCTTTCTACTGAATGATTTTTGTGTTAATTCTTTGCTAAAAATTAATCTTTCAAAATTAAACAATCATGGAAAAGTTTATTTTTTAGAAAACTAACAAAATTTTACGTACCCTCCTGTATTTTTTCTTGCAATAACTAATATTTTCCCTAAGGTATTTATTTACCATAGACATCTCCATCTAAATAATGCCGGACGAGTAATTCCTCTCAACCAAAATTTTCCGAAACGTTTCTGTAAAAAAAAAAATCAATTAGACAAAAATTAGTTTTATTTTTCAAAGTTTTTCTTTATAAATTAAAGAAATTTTAAGCAGTTTTATTTCAAGAAATTAAAAACACTCAAGATCATTACCAATTTAAACAAAAAGTTTTTCAGGGCTAAGAGAAGGTTTCGCTGGAGTTTCTAAAAGTATTGGGCAGCTCCTCCCAGTAACCGATCCCTCCATAAGTATTACTTCTCCTCAAAAGGCAACATCAAGATCCTTCACCATATACTGTATTAGAATTTGATTTGATTCTGGATCAGCAACTTCCGGACTTTCCAGTAACCTACTTGGGACTGACCGCAACCTTCTTCCATCGAATTCATTTTCTGATATATATATATATATATTATATATAAAAATATATATTTTATTTATTATATATATATATATATATATATATATATATATATATATATATATATATATATATATATATATATATATATAATATATATATATATATTATATATATATATATTTATAGAAAATATTGTATTATATTATATATTTATATATATATATATATAATAATAATATATATATATATATATATATAATATATATATATATTATATATATTATTCATATATATATATTCAAAAGTTTTTGATAAATTGAAGCTTTAACCGAAATTATGGTATCTACAAAATGGTTTTTTAACTCTTCTATTAGCAAGCACACCTCTTTTCACACTATACTATGGTATATATATATATATATATATATATATATATATATATATTTTTCTTTATCTTTTTTTTTCTCTATACCAAAAATTTTAAATTTACATATATATATATATATATATATATATATATATATATATTCTTCTTTATCTTCCTTTTTATTTCCCAAGATTGGGAGTAAGGTGCGTAGCATGCATCGGAAAAGAAAAGCAGTAGAAGAATATGACAAAAGTCGAAAGAAAGCCCAGCCTTACGCCCCCTCGTACATAATTAGTGAGAACTCGCCCCAGTCAGAAAATCCACCCTAGAGCTTCATGGAACACGACGGACCCTCACTATGGTAGATCGTCAATGTAAAGGTTCATCCCTTGGCCCAGGTGGGCCACAACCATACCAACTCACAAAACCCCGCCATTCACTCCTGTTATACACCTTTCTTCTCGCCTCTACCAAACTCACATTCTTCTCCTTCAAACATTCGTTTACTGACTCAATCCACTTTTCTTCGGTCTCCCAGCCGGTCGGTTTTCCCAACACACTCGCCACTAACATTCCGCTTAACCAACCAATTATTCATTCATCCTTTCCACAAGACCAAACCATCTCAACATTAATTTCATTTATTCTCTCTCTCATTACCCCTTTCTTCACACCACACAACTCTCTAATACGTTCATTCCCTCATTTTATCAATGTCTTTTCACACCTAGCCACATTCATAAGATTTCCATCTGAAACATTGAACTTTAGATCTATTACTTCTTATGCCAGACCATAGTCTCACTGTCTAACAATAACACAGCTAACCACTACCCTCATGTAAGATTCTAGCACACTCAAGACTAAGTCCCTTTACATTCACAACGATTTAATTGCACCAGCACCTTCCTGCCATTTCACAACTTTCCTACTACACTCTCTGCATCATCCGTTCCTTCTCATCCAACATATTATCCTAAAAATATTTAAACTCAGACACTGTTCCAGCTGCTCACAACTTCACACCAAAGACTGTCCTCACTCACAACCAATAACCTTACTCTTATCCACGTTACTTCAAGCCCCTCTTTTACACACCTAGCCAAATCTCTCTACCAATCCTATAATATATATATATATATATATATATATATATATATATAATATATATATATATATATATAATATATATATATATATATATATATATATATATATATATATGATGTACCTTTACATGCACCAAAAATAAATTATTTAAATTCCAGAAAGCAAATTTTGTATTTTCTATTACAACCCAAGACAATAAAATAAATAATAATAATAGATTGGTGATAAGGCTATTTAACTCCAAGTCTCTAAAATAAATGGTATACTAGTGATAGAAAAGCACATACCTTAATTCCCGAAGGGTGAATTCTACTTGTGTTTGTACGACAGGGGAAGGGGGGGCTCTGTTACAGACAATGTAGTGTTTGGATGTAAAATGAAAAGTATTTTTTCTTTGCTTCAAAAATCCCATCTTCGGAAAAATGGACAATAAATCCTTAAAATAAAAAAAAAATAATAAAAATAAAAACAGCTCTCAAAAGAAATGCAAAAACAATTCCCCGTCAAAAACAGACATATTAACCATTGAAGAAAAATAGTGGCATATCAAACTCAATTTCTGTTTTATAATAACACAACAAAGCATTCTTAATTGTTTCATTTCTTTTTTACCAAGTACTTGCTGAGATAGTCAAAGATGACACACTTCCTCCTTTCTTTTAATTTATTGCTTATTTTCTCCTACTATATATTGTTTTATTGTTTCCGGTATTATTATGATAGTTCCCCTATCTCATCTTTTACATCCCTCCAACTTTCGCACTTCACCGAGTCACAATAGGTAGTTTCTTTATCTTATCTTTTATTTT